>CM077469.1:12238399-12474766 GCA_039654755.1 Calcarius lapponicus
TTCATCGTCGTCGTTGTCTTCTTCTTCATCTTCTTCTTCTTTTTTGTCTTCTTCATCTTCTTCTTCTTTGTCTTCTTTTTCTTTGTCTTCTTCTTCATCTTCGCTGTTGTCTTCTTCTTCTTCTTCATCTTCTTCGTCATCTTTGTCGTCTCCTTTGTCATTTTCTTCTTTGTCATCTTCTTCTTCTTGTTTTTCTTCTTTGTCATCTTTGTCTTCTTCTTTTTCATCGTCTTCTTCTTTGTCCTTTTCTTGTCTTCCTCTTCTTTATCTTCTTCATCTCCTCCTCCTTCTTCTTCTCCTTCTCCTCCTCCTTCTCCTCCTCCTTCTTCTTCTTTCTGATGTTTTTTTCCTGCCTTATTCTGGAAGCTGAAGTTGGAGGAAGCTTGAAAACGTGGGATGGCAGGTAGGCAATGTTTGGAGTCTGTGGATGTAGTCGGAGTTTCTCAGAGGGGCTGATGCTCTTAAAGAATTCTTCTGTTTTGACTTGAGGTACACAAGCAAGTGAAGAGGCTGAGCTAGATGTAATGTTTTTTGGAGCTCTCTAGGGCTAGGAGCTGTCAGTCTTTCCTCTCACAAACAAATCCTTTTGGGAATGAGCTGGGATCTGAGGTGCTCTGTTGCAGGATACAGATGAAACAGTGCTTATTGCTGTATTTCTAGAAGGGATTATATGAAACATGGACTAAGAGATGCTTATCTGAAGAGATAAGGCTCCAAAGTAGCACAAAACTTCTTTAAAGAAAGCACTTTGTGGGTAGGCAGGGCTTTTCTGGGCTGTGGGGGTGACTTTGGGCTGCTGAGTGTTGGCTGGGGGGAAAACTCCACAGATGGAGACTGGAATGAGAACAGTTCACTGGTGTTTGGTGATCCGTGAAGTCATGAAAAAAAGCTTGAAATGCCAGGTTGGACAGGGCTTGGAGCAGCCTGGTCGAGTGGAAGGTGTCCCTGCCCATGGCAGGGGTTGAATGATATTCACTTTACTACTCAAACCCTTCTGTATTTCTGTGATTAATTTTATAACTGCTATAAAGTACTAGGGAAGAAGTAATTTGGGGCTGGACCCACAGTCTGGAATATCCAGAAATGTCTGTTTTGGTGCTAGGGGCTGCCTCCTTGGGGAGCAGAGCGTGAGCAGCTGCCTCAGGTGCTTCTGTCTCTCCCAAATCAGGTGATGGCCTTGGTTCAATATCAACTCCAGTGCAAGGTAGGACCCAAGCTTTAGCTGTGGCTGCTTTCCTAGGGTTTGTTAATGTGCTGCTGGTGCTGGCTCATGTTCCTGGCCTATCCTTCCCCCCTGTATCTTTCTCCAGAGCTGCAGTAAAAGCCCTACATGTGCTGTAGAAAGGCTGCTGGGATGTTTTCCAGGCAAATGGCTGCAAGGAAGAGCAGCTCTCTCTTTCCTTTTCATTTTAACTCTGCTTCTCCCGAGCTATGTCACAAAATCGATTAGTTTAGCTAAATTTCTTAATGCTGTGGATTGTGGTATTCTGCTTTCCTGTGGAACTGTGGGTCTGACAAATGAATGGTAACTTCTGCCCATCCCCAGCAAATTATGACTCTGTGGCCACCACTGAGGAATGGATTTGGGGGAAATGAATGTGGGTGCTGCTGAATTTTACTTGTTTAGATGTGGGAGCTGTTACAATGTTGGACACAGCCGGGTGTTTTCACCTGTCTGGGGTTCAAGGCAGAGTCTTGCATCTTTTCATTGCTGGTTTCTTGGCTGCTTGTCCTTGTTTAACTCATTTTGTGGAGGCTCCCATCCCTGCTTCAGACCCCACTGCGGATAATGGGGTTGCCTGTGTTTGATGAGGTTATCACAGCCCTGCAGTGACCAGGCCAGACTGTTTGCAGCTGCATGTTGCTTTTTTTAATAAAAAAGGACCCCTCTTGTGCAGCATTAAGCTACCAATGCAAAACCAGCCTCGCTGTCAGTGACAGGCTAATAAATTGAATTTTCCTACAGGAGCAGGGGTACCTTCTCAACCATGAATATCCATGTGATCCCAGCCATGAAAAGTGGTGTTCAGAATCAGAGACGGTGAAACCTTTTCATTAAAGACAGAAATCTCCAGCTGGGCTGGCTGTTGCTCTCTCTTCCCTGCTGCCCCCAGAGAGCTCTCTGCGAATTCCCCTCTGAGCAGATCTGTCAGTCTGCGGTACTTGGGGCAGCACTTGGGATCATTTATCTCCCGTTATTTTATTTCTGCTGGTTTCTGAGCTAATAACAAGAGATGAGGGCTCATCTCCTGCTCTGGGCACCTTCCCATCACTTAACTAACAATTAATAAGGCAGATAATGGAGTGTTTCTCCCACACAGGAGTAAACACTGACTCTATTAAACTGCGGCAGCGCAGCATCTCCAATCTGTTCAGAAACTGCAGCCAGTGCACAATCCTGTGCCCTGCTTAGAAGGAGCTGTTTTCCCCAGTCTGTAAAGATGCAAACTAGGCTCAATTTATTGTTTTCCAGGCTGGATGGGTGAAGTTTCTCACCCACTTTGATTAAGGGACCCAGGTCCAGCAGCATGGTCACCCACAGCATTGCCCTGGGAGAGCTGGGGCCATCCCACCCCTCAGGGATGCTCTGGGCCATGGGGAAAGGGACAGAGGGAGCTGGTGCCTGGGTTTGTTTGCAATGCACTTCTTTAATTGCTGGAGCATAGGAAGTGCCTGTTTATTACAGTGTGTGTGCATCAAAGTAAATACATTAACTCCATATAAACATTTCCTTGCTGAAAAGCCTCTAATTAAGAGTTCTCGCCAGCAGGCAGCCAATTACTTATCTCAGCAGCTTCTGGTGTCCCCTGGCCTTCACCCACTGCCTGGAGGTCGTGAGGGAGGGCTGGGACTTGCAGTGTGTTCCAGAGGAGGAGGAGGAGGATGAAGGTTTCCCTGTGCTGCTGGGATGACAAGGACAAGACCTGTGTTCCTGTGTCCAGCCCAGTGTCCTTCCCTAGTCCTGTAAACCACATCCATGAGCCACATCCATGTTGTGTGAGATGGGGAAAGCCCTTGGAATGTGGATTCACCACACTGGCATGGCCAGCACACCCCTGAGGTCCCCCTGTGCCATCAACCCCGCACAAACCAGACCACAAAGTCCCTCAGCCTGTGGCTGTCCTTCAAAGTACCCTTTTCCCCTCCCTCCTCCTCCTCCTGCCACTGACTCTTTCAATTGTTTCCCCTCAATCTGTCCTTTCAGAGGCCAACCCCTGCAGAATATTGCTGGTGGCAGTGCAGGCTTTTCTGACATCCAGAAGTGTGCCAGACCACTGGGCTGCCATTTGGAGAGATCAAATGATTCCTGCGGCTGTAGAATTCTGACACTAGCCTTGAGGGTTGGAGGGAGCGGATAGTCATGAGCTGAAAGCTGCCCCTTTGAAGTTTGGGATTTCTGGAGATGTCATCTTTTATATCTATCACCAGCCAGGTTGCTTTTCATTTTGTTGGAGTGTTTTTCTTGTCCAGATTCTTAGAGAGCAAGACCTTACTTCAAGGCAGGAGGGATGATGAGAAAGATAGATGAGCCCAGGCACTTATGCATTACAGATCTCTTTGAAATGGAGGAGTTCCAATTTTTCAGAGCTAACAACTTGCTAACACCCTGTGCATTTGTACACAAAAAAATTCTCTCCGGGCTGGGTAAAAACTGGGAGTCCCCTGATCCATGGGGGAAAATCTCTGCTGGGTCTGGCTTGAATGGTGCCAAAGCTGAGCTTGGCTTTAAGTCAAAAGTTTTTTTTCCAAAGCTGTGGAATGGCTGGGCATCAAACCTGTGTCCTTTGTTAAGGGGCTGTTTTGCTGTCCCCATTTAGTGGCAGAGCTGGTGTGAGAGATGCTGGCCTTGAGCAGGAAACCCCTCTGTGCCCCTGGTCCTTGGAGAGCCACTTATTCCCAGGATGGGTGGAAAAGCAATAAAATTACCCCAAACTCACTTAATCTAACTAAATACCAGTGTTTCAAAGCACTGTGTGTTTTCCCAGCTGGGGGTGTCTCATCTCTTAGGCACCCCTTCCATTAAAATTCCTGGGACTGACTGAGGGCAATGTGCCATCAGGTTGGACTCTGCCATGCCAGGCACAGGTTAGGCAGGAAGGGCCTTTCTCCCCCTTAGAAGCAAAGAAAAGTAAAATCTGCCTGTCACTTCTGTGCTTTTAGCACTTTTGTTGAGAATGAAGCAATAAACAATCCAGGCACAAAAATTGTCCAGCATGTTTTGATCTTGGCCGTGGTTCCAACATCCCTGTCTTCTTCTGGTGTCCAGCTATTGAGGGACCTGCTCTCATTTTCACCTTTTATCCCGTTAGGGCACTTCTAAAGGAGTAATTGTTTATGTTCTCATGGTTAGCATCTGATCCAGGGAGAGAGGAGCTGCTCTGCATCCTGTGGCATCCACTGGGTCATCAGCCCAATCACTGTGGGAATGCAGCCTCACATCAGTGGCTAAAAATCCTCCCTTGAAGGTGCTGTGGCTCGACCTGAGCCCCCTCCTGCTCCTCAGAATCTTTGCCTGAGCAAAAAGTGCTCCTGCATGGACACAACAGCAAAGCACAGGCTTAAAAATGTACTTTAGCCAAAAAGAAACTAGTTAAAATAAATCTTTCCTGCTGGCTGTGACCTGGATACTCTGTCTGATGAGACCTCAGTGGCTATGGTCCTCGCTAGTGGAGCAGCAGCTCTGGCAGGTGAGCAGGCAGAAAAAAGCTGTGCTGAGACTCTCTCATCAGCCTCCCACATACATCAATGTCTCGTGCCTGTGAGGAACTCTTGGACAAAAAAAAAAAGGAAATTATTAAAAAAAAATTCCCCTTGCACACAGAGCAGTGACAGATCTGGATTGTCTGGAGAAGATGAAATAATTTATAAGCTTGGGTTTAATGTTTCCTGTTTCCTCTTTTTTTCCCTTACAGCTGCCACCTCCCCACCTTCTGTCACTGTCATCTAAATGAATTTACAAGGAAAAGAAAATACTTCTCGTTAATGTTCTCACACAAACGAAACATTAGCCAGGGTGACAAAAAGGAAAATAATTGATTGTGAAAGCAAACCTCCTCTGAGACAGTCTGAGCATTATCAGGAGCAGCCTGGAGAGGGACTGGGGGGAAAGGGACAGGGGAGGAGAAGAACAGAGCAGGCTGGAACAGCAAATGTAGCAT
Organism: Calcarius lapponicus; assembly: GCA_039654755.1. Lineage (NCBI taxonomy): Eukaryota > Metazoa > Chordata > Aves > Passeriformes > Fringillidae > Calcarius > Calcarius lapponicus. Next base: position 12,243,559 of record CM077469.1, read on the forward strand.
TTATGATAATTATCCATGTTTTAATCCTCGTTTCCAACCAAGCATTCACTTCCTTTAATTAGTTCTCGATTAGAAAGAGATTATCTAATAAATTGTACAAATAAAGAGCAGGTTATCTTTGCGGTATTCCTGTACACCAAGTTCTGAAAGGATGGGGACGCGGGGATGGGGCTTGAGAGGGAACATGAGCATGGAAAACCTTGTTTTCCTTTTTTCTCATTTCCTTGGCTGCAAATATTGGCTGTTTCTGGCATTAGCAATGCAGCCAGTGAAGTAAATCCATAATTAAACTGAATTAGCATGTACTTGGAAGTTTTACATGCACAGACACAAAGAAGGCTCCTGCTTGGAGCATTTCCAGTATGATTTGCAGGGGAGGTGATGGCGGGGGGGGAGAGCAAATAAAACCATAGTTTAGTTAAAAAGTACTTTTGCTGAAATTCACCCTGAATTTTTTGTGCTAAGAGAATGTAACGTGGGCTTTCTGGGCGGCTGGTTGAACAGGGCCTCCTTAGTTTACCAGGAAATCTTTGGAAGTCACCTCTCAACTGGCCTCTGTGTGTGTGTGTCACCTCAGTGTGGCTGCACCAAGGTCTCTGGGTGATGCACACAGGAACTGGAAGCTGTGAGAGGTGGGTGTTGGAAGATAATCAGCATTTCTGCCCTTCAAAGGACAAGCTCTTAACATTACACCTTGCCCAAAAACTCAGGTTGAGGCAGCAGATTCATCTACAGCCCCCTGTTAGCTTCTCTCTGGTAATGAACTCCTCAGACAAATGCAATAATTAAAGCTTTCCTAAATTAAATTTCTCCAGAATATGTCTACCAAAGTTTGGCTTCTCTCCTTTAAAGTCAGATATAATCTTGGAAGAATGAGGTCACTGATTTTTTTCCTGATTGAACATTTGAGAATCAAGCTTCCATTGCCCAGGAATTCAATACCACCAGTCGAGTCCTTTTCCCTACCTCTAAAATACCTTACACTCCACCTTGCTGCAACAATGAAATCAGATTGTACCTGACATTTTCTACCAGCATTCTGTGCCTGATATTTTACTCTCAATTTGGATTAAAATTTAGCTTAATTGTGCCAAATTATCAACTGTGCTGTTTTGCCAGGTTCTCAGAGTTGGTGGGAGCTGCGTTTCGCTGGGATTTGTCTTGTGCTTTTGTCACCTGTGCTGGCTGCCCAGGCTGGGTCAGGCCTAACCCTGCTGCCATCTCTGTGCAGGCTTTTCAAACCCTCTGTGTGACCCCTACTTGCTGAACTCACAGGGAACTTCATTTTAACCCCTACAGAGCAGAGCCAGCTTCTGAGCCCTTGCACTTCTTGGAAGATTTCCTTGGGCTTTCCAGCATGGACCCATGGTTGTGACTGCTGCCAGCACCAGCGAGAAGCTGGAGTGCCATGCTGCCCTGGCTGTGAAACGCAGCTTTGGGTGGCTTTGGAGGTGGGACCCAGCAGGTTTGTGATGCTGAGGCCCTGGGCAGAGGAGCTGTGCATTGTGCTGTGCTCTGGCTCCACCCCTTCCCAATGATTTTCTAGGCCCGTGGTTGAGCAGTTGATGCTTTCGTTGTCTGGTTTTAATCCAACTTGAAAAGAGAAGAGAGATCTTGGAGACACAGAGTTTGTGCCAGCCCAGATAAATCAGCCTGTGGCACTTCCATTGTGTCACTTCTGGAGTGCAGGCCCATGGATGGGTGGTGTCCTCCAAGGTGGTGCTGAGGAGCTGGAGGAGTCCAAGACAATGAAGGAATAAAGGTGTTAACTTCTCTCCTGAGCTCTGCTAATGAGTTACCTGCCCTGTTTTGCCAGGTTCTCAGAGTTGGTGGGAGCCACATTTTGTTGGGACTTCTCTCGTGGTGTCTTGACAAGAGAGGCAAGATCTTGGAGACACAGAGTTTGTGCCAGCCCAGATAAATCAGGCTGGGCACTTCCATTGTGTCGCCTCTGGAGCCCATGGCTGGGTGGTGTCCTCCAAGGTGGTTTTGTGGGGATGGAGGGGTCCCAGATGGTGTTGTTGGAAGGAATGAGGGTGGGGCTTTGGCAGAAGCAGGAGTGAGAGGCTGGGAATTGCCTCCCCCGGGTCTGTCAGGGAGCTTCAGTCAAGGCTGTGTCCCGCTGGCGTGTGTGCCCAAAGTGACCTCCCCATCGATCGAGACAGTCAATAGGCAGCTACTTAAGAGCAAAGTTCCGTTTTCTTTCCTTATTTCTATTTCTTCTTCTTCTTCTCTTTAATTATCTAAGATAGATAAGCAGCTGCGGGCCAATTAGAAAACAATTACCCGCTGTAATCAATGCTGGTGTGGAAAAAGGGTGAGCGTGAGTGTAAAAGCTCAAGAAATGCCTTAAAACACAGCTCTGAGGTAACACTATCCATGACTCCCCCATCCTTGAAAGCCCTTTGCCTTCACTTCCCCAAGGTAAAAAGCCAGAAATGTGAGGAGTTTCAGCCAGAAAAAAAAAGCCAAACTAAGTGAAAAAACTATGGAAACGCTTGGACCCTTCCAAAAAGGCAGAATTAAGGATCTCAGGACAAGGATGGGGACAACAGCTGTGTGATTTTTGAGCAGGTTTTTCTATGCTGCTTTCGCCTGGGAGAAAACAATCCTAATTTTATACAAGTTGTTATGGGCTCTGCACTGGCTATTACCATTCACCAATGAGATCTGGTGGTTATAATGGATGGCTGGATGAAAATATCAACTCTGCTCTCAGTGCCAGTCAGAGGCAGTGACTAAAATGATAGGAATTATTAGGAAAACAAGAACAAACCAGTAAACTGCGTCCTGCTGTGACAGAGGTACACGTGTGTCATCAGTGGCCTGCCACTGACTCTGGCAAGAGAGGGAAGTGTGGGCAAAGGTTTGGGGAGAGGCAAGAAGGATGCTGAAGGTATGGAAGTGGTTCTTGCACAGAACAGCTTAAAAGGATAGGTTTTTGGAGGCCCCTGCCCTGTGTGCTAAAATCCCACAGAGACATGGGAATGACCCACCCCAGGGTCTCCCTGTTCAATCCCAGGATGAAAATGTCTCCCAGGAACACTTCACACAGACCCTTTCTGCTCTCTTTTTCCCAAGCTGGGGGGATGTGCCTGAAAGGAGTTATTCCCACGGGGAAAATGGACCCTAAGAACCTTCCCAGACATGGGGAAACTGTGTAGCTCTCTGATGTCATGCAAGCCAAAGTTGGTGGTTTCTTAACTGTGTTTGGGATAGGAGACAGCACAGCTGTAAAAAACGGGATATTTCTGAGCTAGGAGCTCAACGTCCTGGTCCTCCTGCCTGTGGCAAGCACTTGTGCTGGGTTGTGACCCACAAAATGAGGAGTTTATGTTCACAGCTTTGGGCGCCTGGTATTATCTGGGTGTTGAGAGCCTCCCAGAGGAGTCTGAGACCTCTGAGCTGTGGGTGGATATCTGGGAGAGCCTGCTGGGTGCTCCAGAAGCTGCTGTGGGTTCTGGAGCTGCAGGAGCCACCCTGGCTATTTCTGCATCCCAGCACCTCCGAGGCCAGGCAGGTGAGGGAAAAATAAAGGGAAGCAACTAGCTGAAACGAGAGCACAAATGCCCTGGGGTGGAGCCCCTGCAGACTTTCAGGGCTATTTTGGTTATTCTGCAGGAGGATGGTGTTGGCTCAGCTAGGCTGAATTGGCTCCTCGTGACACAAACCAGAATCCCTGCTTGGAAGTGTGGGAGAAATGAGCTCTTCCCAATTTCCCTGGCAGGTGAGAAGCTCTCAGGGCGGCTTTCCTCCTCTCTGCCTGCTTTTGTGCCAGCCCTGTCAGAGCAATGGCAGGTAAGTGGCAACTCAGGTGCCAAAATACCTCTGTGTGAGCAGCAGGTGGGTGAGCAAAACTGAACTGTCTGCAGTCCTGGAGAGGCTGGATTTGGAGAGATTTCCAGCAGTCATCAGCAAAAGAAGAGCAAAAGGTGAATTTTTCCCCATGGCTGCCAGCTCAGTCTCTCAGTTTCTCCTCTCCTCACTGTATGTTTCTCCAAGGAATGCAATCCTGGCTGGCTCTGAAACCAGAGAGACGGGTGCTCGGCCTGGTGCTGCACTTGGCAGAGCTGCTGGAGAATTAGAAACAGCAGCATTTTCCTTCCGCATTTAATCTCTCTCTGATTTCCTCTGATGGCCACCAATATTTCTGCTTCATTATATATGACATGCAATAACAAAAGTGGGGCTTTTTTTGGTGAAATATTAGCTGCAACGCCAGCGGTTGGCTCGTAATGAACTGTCTGCGTGGAGATCGCTAACTACAGCGTAATTATCAGTGAATAATTCATGGTGAATAATTGAACCATTTTAGCCCTTTCTGCCCAAATCAGACAGTGACTCATGATTTCTGGGAATTATTCTTAGAACACTTTAATGGTGCCTATTTCACACGCTGAGGTCAATCAGGAATATCTGAAGATGGGCTGTGGAGGGTGGATCTGTTCCCGGGCCAGACAGGAACAGGCTTTTGTTGCAGGAACTTGAAAGGGGAGAGATAAAAAAACGATTCTCTTTTGTTCCAGCTTGCTGCTCTGAGCTCTGCCATCCCCTGAGCAGCTTTGCCTGTGGAATTGGGGCGCTGGAATGTTTGTGGTGAGGTGGATGCACGGGAGCAGATAACAGCACATTCCAGCAGCTGCCTTCTCAGCTCTCATCATCTCAAGCCCACAGACAACTGGCTTTAAGCTCGTTGCCCCTTGTGGGTCTGTGAGCAATCCATGGATTCAAGGAGCTGTAGGAATACAGGGCTGAGGGGTTTCCTTCTCCTGTGGATCAGAATGGCACCAGCTCTGAGGGGAGAAGAAAAAGGCTGATGTAAATGTGCCTCCCAAGCCTTCTGCTCAGAGAATTTTGATCTATTCCCCAATTCCCTTTCGCTGTTCCTGCCTTCGCTTCCCAAAAACATACATGATCTGTCACAATTTATAACCTCCGGTTTAAGGAGAACGGGGCAGACAAATTAATCTCTATAAAAGCTTCTTCTTTTATTGCACTTAATGTGAACCTTTTGCCTTGTGTAATGGAGCTTGCATTCTGAAAAAAATAACTTTGACATCTTCCTATTTTATCTCTTCTTTGGCTGCACGAGCATCCTGCTCCCTCCATGTGAGCCAGGGCAACTTCCCTTTCTCTCCATCTCCCTTTCAGTTGCTGTTTTGCCCAGATCTCTCTCTCTCTCTCTGGTCTGTGGCATGTTTAGGTATTGTCCAGCTGCACAGATTTCCTCATTTCCTTCCCTTCTTTCTTGTCAGAGTTGTCAGCACTCTTCAAAGTGCTGTAGAATCACCACGACTTCAATTTTCTGGGGTTGTTTTGCTGGCGAGGAGCATCCTGTAGATGATGAAAAGGGGATTTTTGGGTGATTATTGTGAACCTTGACATCCCTCCTGTGCCAGCCTGCTCCCAGACCGTGTCCCACATGGTGGTGGGTGTAGCCTGGTGCTCTATGGGAAGGGATGGTGGTGCTGAGACGTGCCTGTGGATGGGGCAGGGGCATCTCCCGTGTGTTTGCCCTGGAGATGCACGGACCCTGCAGCCTCCCCACGCTTTTCTGCATCCCCCTCCCAGCCTGGTGCTCCTGAAGGAGCTCCTGGCCGGGCTCCCACGGGGAAGCAGAGTCTCCTTTGACTTTGGAGTGTCAGCCTGTAAGAGAACTGACCCCACCAGGGATCAGGCTTGACCCCAAACTGTTAAGGAAAAATGCAGACAATCCCACAGCCCCATCCCCTTCCCCTCCGTGCCCTCTCTCCTCCTTTGCAGGACCTGGGAATGTTCAGCCCCCGCTTACCCAGCAGGGCTTTGAAGATTTGCTGTACAAAAAAAAAGTAGGCGGGGGGATGAAGACTTTGACTTTTTAGGGTTTTCTAGGAAAGGAGAATTGCCACTGCAATGTCAGGAAGCTTCATTTCCAAAGCATTTTTGTTATTTGGCTCCCAAAAAGGAAAAAAAAAAATCAGAGGTTGACCTGAGAATTAGACCCCCTGAGTCCAGGAGAGCTTCCACCAACTTGAATTGGTGGTGGTTTGTCAGGGAAATGCAGGCAAATAGCAGCTGTGGGGCTACGGCTTTGCGCTGTGAATAGGGTGGCCTTCAGGGCAGAGGAGGGCTGGAAGCAGAGGGAATCATGTTCTGCTTTCCTTTGGGAATCTCTGGCTTAAAAAACACCCGGGCAGCAAATGAACTGCCATGAACTGCTCCCTCACTTTGAAGCTGAGAATGTGACTTGCACGGTGCCTGTTTGAGAGCTCAGCTGGAGCTTCCATAATCCAAGTCTGGAGAAGAAAAGGGGGGGAAAAAAACTCCACTAAAACATGAGTTTTATCCTTTTGTATTACTTGATGTGGAAAAAAACTGGTATGTCAGCACCTCCTGAGGTCCCCACGGTGCTGCTGAAACATGAGAGCTGCTTTGAAACCAACTGGATGGAGCTGGAAAAAAGGCTGTGAGCAGCATTGGGGAATGTCTGTGGCATCCTGCAGCCACTCAGGGGTTAAAGTAATGTTTTCCTCTTTCCCTTGTTAAAAAAAAAAAAAAAACACAAAATGATGAAAAATGGGCTTGTTTGCCCCTGTGTTCTGGTCCCTGCCAGTGCAGAATCTCTGGGGAGGAGGAGGAGAGTGAGGAATCAGGTTCCCTGAACCATTGTGGGGTGCAGCACCACTGGAACATGCAGCTGTGAGCTGGGAGCTCCACTCCAGGAAAAACCCTTCCACAGGGAAAATGAAGGCTGGACTCAGTGGGGAGAAGGCCCACCAGGATCTGGGCATGAGGAAGACCAACCTCATGAAAGTTGGGCATTTTGTCTGGAAGAAACAAAAAAAAAAAAGAGGCCATGATTATGAAACAGATTTGAAATCCTATGGAAAAGTGAGAAAGTTGACAGCAGCTCTGTCAACTTTCTTTTCTCTTTCCACAGCATTTTTGCTTGCTTGGTGATCTTCTCCAAAGTGATGCAATCCCAGCTCCTCCTTCCAGTGCTGATCCAATGTATCCCAATATTCATGTTCCCAAAATCAAGTTATATCTCCTGGATGCCTCCTGAGTATTACAGGGACTTTTATTCTCCAAATCAAGGGGAAGAGGGCACCCAACTGATTTCCCAGGAGGTGAGGGTTCTGTGGATGCTGCATTAGACACTAAAATTACCCACTGGATATTACACAGAGCATGTTGACATGAAAAAGAATAGGCTATTTTCTCTTTCTGAGTAGAAAGAAATTGGCTGTGTGCACTCAGACATACTCCAGATTTGGATACTGCATCATTGTGAAAGGGATGTGAGGTGGAGAATATCTGGGGTATTGGTATGTAAATGAACACTTTAATTATTGCAGTCTGGTTGCTGATTTCCCATGTCTGGTGCAGCCAGAGCACCTGGATGCTGTAGCAGGGATGAGGAGTTTATTTGGATCAGGTGAGCAGCTGGGGGCTGGCACATCTGGGCAATGCATGGAGAACACCTGACCCAGGGTGGGAGATGGAAAAGCAAAAAGGGGATTTTGGCGCTGTGCCGTGAGGGTTTTGAAGCCTACTCCTAAAAACTGGAGCTGAGGCAGAGCAGGGGGGGCCAAGTGCTCCAGGCTGGCCCATTCCAGGCACTCCCTGTGCCTCAGGCAGAGCCTTTCCAGGCCCAGTATTGACAGGAGTGTGGCACAGATGTCCCTCACAGCCTCCTCCCTGGGAGAGGGGGAGCTCCCAGCCATGCCAGGGCTTTGCCTCCTCATTATCTCATGGATCCCCCCTGTCTGTGCCCTGGGCTTTCCGCAGACCCCCCATTATTTCCAATCCCCTTCACTTGTCAAAAGTAATTTGGCCACTTGTTATCGGTCAGACAACCACTTGTTATCGGTCAGACAAAACAGCTCTGGGCTCTGCCAGCCCCCTCTGGGGGCTGCTCCAGACCTTTCTCCCCCTCTTCCCCTCTCTCTGGGCTGAGCTGCTGAGGGGAGCATTCAGCAGCCCCAATTAGCAGCCCAGGAATTTTAATTAGTCGAGCAGTCAATTATATCAATGGACACCCTTTGCCCTCTCGCCTTGCTCCCCTCTCTCCCGCTGTCCATGGGCAAAGCTCCCAGCCCTGCTCTGAGCTGCCAGAGGGGCCTGGCTGTCCCAGATCCGGGTGCTGGCCCGTGGGTTTGTCCCCTCTGAGGCACAGCCTCATCCCTGACCTCCACTTGAACTGGGGCTGTGTGTCCTCCCAGGCCTGCCCTGCCAGCAGCAGCCTGAGCAAGAGGCACACAGAGCAGGGAAGAGCTTTGGGCTCCATTCTCTCACTTGGAGAGGAATGGGATGGGGAGGTTCAGAGAGAGGAGCCTTCCCTTCCATGTGCTTCTTGATGCTGATGTCCCTGTCAGTTCTCCTCTGAGGCTGGCTCACAAGCTGGGACACCAGGGGAGCTGCCAGCTTGTTAATGCTGTCGCTCGCCTATCAATGAGAATCCCTTTGGATCTGCTCTGCTATTTCTGTTTTATTTGCTTCCTAAAATTGCCTCCTCTCCCACTCCTGCACTCAGGGCTTTGCTGCATCTCCAAGGTAGCACTTCTGCCCACCACTGCTTCCTCACCTTGCTGGGGCATCAAAACCCATCCTAAACTCTCTGGCCCTTGCCGTTGATTAAAATCCTTCCTAATTTTGGTGTTTCTTATAGTTTTGTGTCAAGTGTTGCTCTTTTTGCTGTAAGATCAGGCTGCACTGAGTCTCAAATCTGCAACAAATCGCATCCTTAAGGTGCTGGACGTGCTTCACAAGGTGACAGGACACAGCTGTTGACAGGACCCAGCACAGGCATTCCCAAATTCTGGTCGTGGCCCAAAGTGTCTTGTCCCAGTTCTTTTCTGAACAGTGAATGCCCCTTTCTGGGGCATGAAGCAGCTTGGTCATCCATCCATCCATCCATCCATCCATCCATCCATCCATCCATCCATCCATCCATCCATCCATCCATCCCTCCCTCCCTCCATCCCTTCCTCCATCCATCCCTCCATCACTTCCTAAACCCCTTCCTCCATCCCTTCCTCTATCCTTTCCTCCAACCCTTCCTCCAACCCTTCCTTCATCCCTTCTTCCATCCATCCCTCCATCCCTTCCTAAATGCTTTCCGCTATCCCTTCCTCCATCCCTTTCCTCCATCCCTTCCTCCATGCCTTTCCTCCATCCCTTCCTCCATCCCTTCCTCCATCCTTCCATCCCTCCCTCCATCATTCCGCCTTTACCCCGTGCAGGATCTAACTCTGTTTAAGCCTGGCTTTGTAAAGCTGAGCCGGTGCCCTTTGGGTGTGGTGGCGATTGAGCTGTAGCGACCCGGGCTTATCTCCTGCGCTAATTACCGGGTGTTTGTCGGCATCTCGGAGGGGGAGCTCCTCTCCCCCCGGGAATCGCGGGCTCTGCAAGCAGGGAGGCGTGCGCAGATGTTCAGGAACATGCAGACAATTACCCCGAGCAGCTCGTTCCCCTCTGATGGGGCCATTCCACATCAGCGAGATGATCGGGAGCTGACTGCACACGGTGGGGAAGGGATGCTGGAACCATCTGGCTGTACCGAGTGTGATATGGGGAACATCTGGTAGGCACGTGTAAAAATAGGATTATCGGGGAAAAAAAAAATAAAGTGACCTGTGGAAAGGATGTTTTACCATCCTGCCTTAATCCTCCTCCTCCTCTTCTTCCTCACTGTAACGTCAGGGGCTCTCAGGTTGCACTCAGAGTGGTTTTCTCTGTGCATCAAACACAGTTTAATAGCTGTGGGTTTTAATGTGCCTCAAGCACAGGGCAAAAAAATAATGGGGTCTGATCTCAATGAAAGGGGAGGGGAAAGGTTTGGAGGAGAAGCCAAAGGCCCTGAAGGAAACAGTGCTTTGCTGTTGGTCATTCTCTCAGTTATGGGTAAAGAGAAAGGGATGACTCCCATACCACGAGGACACTTCCTCCCCTTGCAAGGTGCTTGGCAAGGGACTCAGAGAACCTCCTAGCTTCAAACCAGCTGGAATGTTAAGTTAAAATACTTTGCAGAACCTCAGGTTATTAATACATTGCAGAACCTCAGGTTAACCTCAGAGATTTCCCACCAGGGAAACACCAAGAGGATGAAGTGAATCAAGCAGAGAGGAGAGGACCACAGTTAACGAGGAGAAAACAGCTGATCCCACGCTTCCCTGACAAGTCTCTCTGTTGCTTTTGATTGATCTCTGTGAGGAACAAAGCTCTGCCAGGCTGCCAAGTGTCTTGTGTACCCTGTCAGGCTGGTTTGAGTGCCTCTGTCTATTGTGAATGCAAGATCTGAGAGGAAGGCATCTTGCTTGAGATTTAACTGTGCTCCTTCTGTTCCCATCCTTTCCAGCTGTAAATATCCCAGGGTTGGAGCAAAACTGGCTGTTTTGTAACTCCTGGGTGACGCAGAGCAGGACAGGCTTTGCTGGTCACAGTGAACTGTCAGTTTTCTCATTAAATTAAATAGATGTGATTCACAGGGATGTGATACAGGCAGCACATTAACCCCCTCCTTAGAAGGATGGACACTGTTCAAATCACAAAAAAACCACCCTCCTTCACCCTGTGCCCTGCCTTTTATCCCATGCTGTTGGGAGCAGACCTTTGGATGTCGTGAAATACTTTGATTTCCCCTTTGAAAAAGTGAAGTGAGGGAGGACAGGCACATCCAGCTGCTGGGACTGGTGCTTGCTGCTTTCTGACAGAGAATCTGCTCCTCCTGTGGGGGGAAAGAAAAGCCCAGAAGCTCATAAATGTGGGCAAAGTGGCTCATTTTGTGCCTGGAGAAGGAGGATGGAGGGCACATGTCCTTCTCTGTCCTCATTCCTTCCTTCTTCAGGGTGGAGATTCCTCTAAACACCCCTAATATGAGATGAGGATCAGCTTTTTTCACAGCAGTTCAGCCTTCACTTAGAACCCTAAATAACAGCCAGGTTCTTTGGGAAAGGCACCACATCCAGCAGCTCTTAATATTGCTGGACTCACTTGAAACTCCTGGCTGTAATGGCTACAATATGAATTAATGGCCTTAAATTCACCATCAGACCTAATGCCTAGTTCTCCTGCCTGCTTCTTGTTTCCTATTCTGCCTTCTCATCGCTGTTCCACAATTATTTGTCATTAGTCATTAATCTTGAAAGCATCAGCTTTATTTTCTCTTATTTTCCTCCAAGAAACTCTTGCCTGCTCCCAGGTTTTTATTGTTCACTGTTTTTCCATCACTCTTTCCCTTGCCTCAATCTAATCAGTTTTGTACTGCTCTAAAAAGTATTTTTTCTCCCATCAGGGGAGTAAAGCACGGGAGTGAACGTGCCCAAGAGGTGTGTGTGACACAGCTGATGCTGCCAGCACCTGGGGGGTGTTTATTCCCTGCTTTACAGCTCAGCCCTCTGGGGAGGGGGCAGAATTAGAGCATTTTCCCATAGAACTCTATCTACTTTTCCTGATTTTTTTCCTGTCCCACGCTCAGCTGCAGCAGGGGAACCTCCATGGGGTCTTTCTCCAGGACTCTGGCTGGCGTGGAGATGCTTCTCCCTGCAGAGCCCAAATCTCATTAAAAGGCTGGCACGGGTGCTTCTGGCCTGAGATCTTGCAGGAAGAGTATGAAATAATCCAAAAAGGGACAGATCTCAGACCTTTGACCGGCACCTGAAGTGAGAACAAAGAATCAGGTCATGTCTCAAAGGGTGTAGAAGAGCTCAAAACCACTCGAGGGTGTTTAAATTAACACTTCTCTCATTCTGTCATGCCAGGATGGTCCTCACTGGCCATGCAGGGCAGGATGCTGAGAGATGCTGGGACCTGCTCCCAGGCAGGCAGGGAGCTGTCCTTGGAGCTGAATGAAGCCTCTGCTACCAGAGCATCCAAGTATCTCCCAGCCCTGCATCCCTGGGCAGTCCTGTGGGACAGGAGTGGCTGTTAGTGACTCTCTGGTGGGTCACATCTCCTTCAGTCATCCAGTGCCTTGATCCCACAGTGGGAAGATGTTCCTAGAGATGCTGGAACCCTGGATGCTGAGAATTTCAGACTTTCTGTGCTGACAGGCTGTCACTGACCCCCAGGAGAACACTGCATTTGACCTGAAGCCATGCAGAAGGCTTCCAAAATTGAATAAGAGAGCTGAAATTATGGGGGTTGTAGTTTGAATAGAGGTGTGTGATATCACGTGGTGGAAAACTTAGAGTTTAAGGCTTTAGAGAAGGTTCTAAAGAATTTTAAAGGTTTTAAAGAATAGAGATTGGTTCCTACCTCAAGATCTCCATTGCTTCCTTCACTCTCCCTGAGACTGACTCCAGCAGGGTTTTTCACCGCTCCTGAAGTTCTTCTCTTCTTGCTGTTGCCAGGTTCCTTCTTCTTCCATTTTTCTCCCCTTGGATCCTGAGTCTTTCCAAGGAAATGGGCAGGGGGTGTTTGATGCTTCAGCTGCTGCTGGCCCCTCTGGTGCCTTCCAGATGGAGAGACTCAGCACTGGTCCAGGTTTTGCTTCCTCCCTGCACACGCAGCCTGTAGGATGGGGAGGGATTGAGCCAGCAGAGGATGCTCAGGGCAAGAAGTGAGAGGTTGTGCATCCATCCCATCAGTGTGGAGAAAGTGAGACAAAGCAGAGGCCAAATGAAGCCAGTTAAGCCAGGCACGTGTCCAACCCCTGTGGGAGATTTTGGCAAAGTGGCCAACGGTGGCAAAAAAAATATTAACTCTGATAGCTGAGCATTCTGTGGCTTTAATTACAGAATTCACCAGGGCTCTGGCAGTAGATCCCTGGGCAATAGAGACTGGGCGAGGAAGGTAAAAGATCTGGGCCGAAGAAAAACTATTTTATTTTTTAAAATACTTTTCCCCTCAGGGTGGATTTTCCCCCCTTGCCTGTCTTGTATTCAGTGAGACCACACGGAACATTTGTTTCTGGGGGCACCAAAGTGGGAGAAAATTGGACATTTTGGAGAGAAGTGAGACAAAAAATTATCTCTCAGGAAGACAATCACCAATAACAGCAGAGAGAGTTGCAGGAAGCAGAGAAATTGTGACATTTAGGGAAGAGCCTAAAATTCAGCTGGAGACATGTGACCAACAGGGAAAACAATACATTAGTGACATTTGGAGACCAACTTCATTACAAATTTGCCAAACCCACATGTGTGCCCCCCTTCTCCACTGCTAAATGTGGGGAAATGGTGGTTGGGAGGGAGAGGGGAGAAAAGGGTTATTTTTGTTTAATATGTTGGGACTGGAAGGGATCAAAAGCTCGCCGAGTCTTCCCTGAAGCACTTAAACATTTCTTCTGCCAACCAAGTGCCCAGAACTTGGCAAGGCTTCACTGACTTGATCTCTCTCCAGTAGTCAAATGCTGCTATGGAAATCTTCCAAGGAGCTGATGACTGATCATTAGTGTTGTTCAAAAACACGTTCAGCTTTTCAGGCTGGGCAGAGTCATGGCAGGAACGTGGAGGTGCTTTACCTTCCAAAGCCCAGCTTAGAGCTTCCCAAGGCAGCCTAACTCCTCAGCCCTGCATCTGCTGCCGTTGTAAGCAGGGAAGGTGAGGGTTGGCTGTGCTTTTGGTTCAGGACCAAGTCCCCTTGGTGGCAGAGCTTTGGCTGCTCTCACTCCGTGTCCCTGCCCGTCATCCCCATGGATCCAAATCCGTGGTAGTTGTGTCCTCCCACTTTGGTTTTGCTTTTGTGGGGAATTATAGACCCAATATACACCTAATAGAGAGAATTTGGTGGGGGTGACAGGCACCCAACAGGCACCTGCTGTGTTTGCTCCTGCCTCTGTGTGTGCCCAAAGGAGTGAAGCTCTGGGAAGGATGGATGCCTTTGGCTCAGCAGTTTTCCACCCAGTTACAGCTGAATGGAGAAGGGGAGGGTGCAAAGCCTTTTTGACTCTGTTTCCCATTGGGAGAAGCCCACAGGGATTTTCCTTGGTGGGGGAAGTGTGCTGGATCTGCCTGCTTCTTTCCTGATCCTCTCCAGCTGCTGGCAATGGAGAGCCACGGGCTGACTGTGGCAGGAACAGATGGGAAGCTCTCAAGCCAATAAACTTCCCGAGTTGTCCCTCTGTTTATCATGGATCTGTTGCCTCCTTTTGGCAGCAAGAGCCTGGAGACCTCTCAGCCCCAAGGCCAGGCACGACCTCCTGCTGCCCACAGGATCCTGGTGTCCCTCCACGCAGCGGGGTGGCTTTGGGCGAAGCAAAAGCTGCCCCTTTGTGCCAAGAAAGGGAGGAGAAAATCTGGATGTCTCTGGAAACCCTTCTTCCTTTCCCAGCCCTGGCTCCATTGGAGCATGCCTCTAGGACAGTTGGTTTTAAAGCTTGTGGAAAGGGGGAGCTGTGTTTGACATATGGCTTTAAAAAATGCTCATGTCTTCACAGCTCTAGAATTACCCAAACGTTGTAGCAGGGCTAAGGGGGAAGAGATCAGCCAAACACTCTATTTTTCCACCTAAAACTAGCTAAGATGGGTTTGGGGGGAAGCCTGTGAGGGGAAAAACACAGGCAAATTGGCCCTATTAAAGCGAGGTAGCACAGGCAAAGTCATAATTTCAGAACACAGTGCCTGCCCTTTCTTGCTGCCTAGCAGAAATCAAAACAAAAATAAGCTGAGAAACCTTTTTCAGCCTCATTTTCGAAGCCATCTCTGACCAGGAAATAGCCCTGAAATGAGTGTGAGAAGTTAAGAGCCACACAGGGAGACTTAGGAAAGGAGCTGGTGGAGTGCTAGGAAGGTTTGTTTGTGTGCAAAATGTATTATTACCTATCCTGGAAAACACAGGACATTATATTGCTTTACATTTGGGGTATTTTTGCTGCAAGGCTCCAGAGTGATTTGTGGTGGTGGGGCTGAGGGAAGATAACAAATGGGAGATTATGAAGAATGGAATTTCCCCCCCACACACACTTCAGTTATAGTATTAAATAGCTGCTTGTATCACAGCAATTTCTCCCCCTCTCCCCCCTTTTCTTTTTGTGGTGTGCCAAGATAAAAGAAAAAAAAAACCAACCTTTATTTGCTAATTCCACTTATTTAATTTAATCAGGCTGAAGTACACCTCTAATAAATTTGCCTCCGAAATGAAAAATTACAAAGATGTGGCAGAAGAATATTTTAATGAAAACTGATGATGTAGCAAGTTAGAGCAGAATTATGTCCTCTCCCTGCCCTTTCCTAGCACAGAGCAGCACAAGAGTGCAGCCAAATATCCTTCAGAAAATCACAGGCTGTGCCACAGAACTCTTTTTAGTTTTCCTGTCCCGAGATCTACTCTCTTGAGGGGTTGTTTGCCGATTTCTAGACAGCCTGCCAAGAAATCCAGGAGTGACAGCACTGAAATAAGGCAAGGCAGCAGGATCAGTCTGCAGGATGTGTGATGCCAGGCTGGACTGCCCAGGTGTTGGGATATTCATGGAAGAGGTTGTTCAAGGCAGGGGATGCATGACAAGGAGAACTATTCTTGGATGGATCCCCAGCCAGTCCCAAATCCACCCTGCTCTCCTTCCAGATGATGGACACTCAATGGTGCCAGCAAATATTTACCTGGCCCCAAAGCTGCTTCTCAAGCTGGGACAGCAGCGAAGCAGAGGATGCAAAAATAATCAGCATTTCCAAGTGGCCCTGAGGAGAAAGATCTACAGGAATTCAGCAAGGCTGACTTCAGCCTCTTCAAATAACAGGGTCCTTGCCCCCAGAAATGCTGGGGTTTTCTTTCTCAAGGATTTCTCTTTTCTTCTGTGCAGGTATATTAAGGAAAAAGGCCACGGGGTTATCACCAGAATAAAGTGCAGCCCACAGCAACCTCAAAGGAGGTCACAGCTCTGTTTCCCTCCAAAATCTCTCTTACTCATGAAACTGCTCAGCTGTCATGTGGAGGAATGGAAGTTCTTGGAAACAAAATAAACCCAGGAGGCACACACCTGCTCTGGAAGCAAAGCGTCCAAACCCACCACGCTGGCCAGGTCTCACTTTGGCAACGGATAGAAAAGATAAATCTGGACTGAAAAATGTGAATCCTTCTGTGTTTTGGGCACTTTGGTGTGAATCACCACCGTTTGTTAGAGGGAAGGTCCTTTGCTTAGCCCTGGATCTCTTCCTTGTCGTGCTTGGTCCGTCAGTGATGTCGCGGCGATGACAAATTTATGACATCAGAACGTGAGTCCCTGGGAGCCATTGTGACAGATGAAGTACTGCAGATCCCCTGCAAGCCAAGGGAAAACTCAGCAGAAGGAAACTCAGATGAGATTTATGAGTCTTCTCCAGGAACCGACGTCACTGCTGGCCCGGGGCCACCACAGCCAGCAGGATTTATGCCGTGCCCCAGGCCTTGCTCTCAGGGGATCAGACTGAGATTAATCCAGCCAAAAACCAACACAGGGGTGCCACAGGGGCAGTTGTTGGGCAGAGCTGGAGGGAGGGGACCAGCCAGAAGTGGAAGTGCCCAGGAGAAGCCCAGTGCATGAGAAGCTCTACCCATTGGTCCATTTTTACCTGTTACTTGGCGAAAATGCAGAGAACAAAAGCCAGTTACATCCCTGCAGGACACAAAGCTGAGTTTTTTATTTCTTGTCTCATTCACTGGATGGACCCTGGTGGTTCTTGAGGCTCCTCCACCACCCATGAGGAGCAAGGCCATGACTTCATTCTCTGATAATGAAGGTTCAGCAATGAACTCTCTCTCCCGGCAAGCTGGAAAGTTGGCATATCATGTGAAGGAGCTCTCTCCAATCCTCCCTAATTCAGGCTGAATTTCAGCCAGTGGCCTCTGGATCCCACAGCTTCTCTCTTGGGTTGGGGCAGACCTTTTAGGAGCTCCCAAGCTCCATCAGCTGTAGAACAGAGGTGGCAACCAAAGCTGTCCATAAAATATCCTCTTTCCCAAAGGGTGAGCCGTGTTTTTCCAGGTTTGCCTGCTGCGACGCTTTTCCAAGTTTCCATGAAAACAAATCGCAGTTTTCATAAACACGAGCTACCATCTGGCCCTGGAACGCTGGTGGGTGTTTTTATCTGCCTTCCATGGGATTTGCAAACTGTTGGGAAAATCCTGGCGAGGTGAAAAGGAGAAGTTTTGGCACAGCTCCACGGAGCTGCCGCTCCAACCCCCATCGCTCACACTCTCTACGGCCGGGTTTTGCTGCTGCGGGTTCAGCTGCCTTGACTTGGTTGAGAGCTCCAGAGCATCATCCCAGGGAGGCTTTTCCTCATCCCTTCACCTGAAAAGAACCACCCAGCAGCTCTTCCTTGCTCTGGAGCAAGCTGTGCTCATCAGTGACTCAGTGCTGGGTGCAAGCCTGGCACCATCTGCCCGTAGCCGTGGTGTTCCCATCCAGGAACACAGCGCCAGGACGAACCAGCACAGGCTCTACAGGTTTCCCACCAGCACAAAGCCAGCTCAGTCATCCTCACCGGAGGAGAATCTCCTCCCCTGTCCCCAGCTTCCCTTAACAAAGCCATTAGCACTGCCATTAAATGTTTAGCTTGGTGTGTTGTCCTACCTGTGAGCGGGGGAAGGGCAAAGGCAGGAGCAGATGGGACAGGGATGATTCAGAGCCTGGTGTTACATCCCAGAGCTCCAGCCAGGGAGCTGCTTAAATCAAATCAGGCTCAGTAATGAGAAAGTACATAATTAGATGCTTTAGCAGCCATGGCTGCCCTGTGTGAGGTTTTGCACCATCTCCATGGGTTGTTTTTTCAGAGCGAGGTGAGATTTGGATGAAATTGCCTGGAAGGAGTGCTGGATCTGGATTCTGGGAGTGGGGGGGACTTTTCCAGGATGATGGGAATGGAAATGAACAGGTTTGTGCTCGTGGCAGAGAAGTATAAAGGGGAGACCTTACCAAAGATGGGAATTAAGGCAAAGGCATGCCAGCTTTTTGGGTGCTGGAGAATAGAGGTGGCAAGGGGTCGGCAGAAGTGTGGTTGCCTTCAGCTTCTGGGTCCATTCATCAAGGAAGGTTTGGGAAAGCCTTTGAATTCCAGAGGGCTCCAGCAAGAGGATTTGGATCAGTCTTTTTATCTGTGCTGAGGCTTCAGTCTATCAATGACATTCCAAGATGACCTGAAGGAAAGGAAAGGAAAGGAAAGGAAAAGGAAAGGAAAGGAAAGGAAAGGAAAAGGAAAGGAAAGGAAAGGAAAGGAAAGGAAAGGAAAGGAAAGGAAAGGAAAGGAAAGGAAAGGAAAGGAAGAAAGGGAAAGGAAAGGAAAGGAAAGGAAAGGAGGAAGAAAGAAAGAAAGAAAGAAGAAAAGAAAGGAAGAAAGGAAGAAAGGAAGAAAGGAAGAAAGGAAGAAAGGAAGAAGGAAGGAAGAAGGAAGGAAGAAAGGAAGGAAGAAGGAAGGTAAGAAAGGAAGGAAGAAAGGAAGGAAGAAAGAAAGGAAGGAAGAAAGAAAGGAAGGAAGAAAGAAAGGAAAGAAAGGAAGAAAGAAAGGAAAGGAAAGAAAGAAAGAAGAAAGGAAAGAAAGAAAGAGAAAGAAAGAAAGAAAGGAAAGAAAGAAAGAAAGAAAGAAAGAAAGAGAAGAAAAGAAAGAAAGAAAAGAAAGAAAGAAAGAAAGAAAGAAAGAAAGGAAGAAGGAAGAGGAAGGAAGGAAGGAAGGAAGGAAGGAAGGAAGGAAGGAAGGAAGGAAGGAAGGAAGGAAGGAAGGGAAGGAAGGAAGGAAGGAAGGAAGGAAGGAAGGAAGGAAGGAAGGAAGGAAGGAAGGAAGGAAGGAAGAGGAAGGAAGGAAAGGAAGGAAGGAAGGAAGGAAGGAAGGAAGGAAGGAAGGAAGGAAGGAAGGAAGGAAGGAGGAAGGAAGGAAGGAAGGAAGGAAGGAAGGAAGGAAGGAAGGAAGGAAGGAAGGAAGGAAGGAGGAAGGAAGAAAGAAAGAAAGAAAAGAAAGAAAAGAAAGAAAAGAAAGAAAAGAAAGAAAGAAGAGACTTGGCCAAACACATTTTGTGGAGCTTGTTCAGGTAGGAAATGCTTCCTCCAAGGGTGTCCATCCAGGATAGAGCAGATCATGCTCAAAACCTCTGCTGGAGAGAGAGCTGTATTAATTAAATATGCACAGGGCAGAGAGGGAATCAGCAGAGCAAACATGAAAATCCTTCATCTTCTCAGGGAATGTTCGTAACCCATGGATTGCATTTCTCAGCCCAGCGTAAGTTCCCTCTCCCTCTCAAAAGAATCAAACGTTAAATTAAAAGTTCTTGGAAGAGAAATCCCCAGATTTCACAATTCACACAATTCTTGTTTCCTGGCTAGTTCTCATTCCCAGTGCAGGATACTGACACACTCAGATAAGGGTAATTCTGGGGTTCTTTAGGTCTTTCTTGGGCTCTGGACTTGTTTGGACATTCAGAAATGGGAAGCGATTCATTTCTTTGTGCTTTTAATTTTTTTCCATCATTCCTGTGTTCCTTCATGTGTGTTCTCTCTGTCAGCCACTGTCTTCCTGCCTGAGAAGGATTCTACAGAGATTCTTAAAATGCTCTGTAGGACACTACAGAGATTCTTAAAATGCTCTTCTTCACCACACCCAGCCTTGGCTGGTCTCTGTGCCCCCCACGCCTGCAGGGATTAGGAGCCAGCACATCTCATTTCCTGCACAATTCCCATGGGAAACACCTTCAGCCCAAGGAAGAGACCCTTCCATCAGTCACTGGGGTCCCCTTGATCTGAAGCGTGCTGCACAAACACAAGGCAAGGATAAAGAACTGATCTGGTGCTTGCCAAAAAAGGATTTTTATGCAAAAAGCATCACAAATGCTTGCAGATGAGAGAAAAAAAAAGTATCAATATGAGCACCTCCTTGGACACTGCTGCTCTGAGCTGCTGTTTCCTTTCCAGTCCTTTCCCTGCATCTCTGAGACAAACCAGGAGCACTCTTGTATTTAATAACAGGGGAAATTCAAGTGATTTCGATCAATCAGCCTTACCCAGGGTCTCTGGAGGACTGCAGCTCCTGCTCTCCTCCCCTTCCCTGTTCACTCCAAAACTACTCAAGGAGATCACATTTGTAGGCTGGCAATTAATAAAGCAATCCCATCATTGAGAAAAAAAAGGGAAATTGTGTTAAAGTCAGATTGTGGGCTCAGCTGCTTAACAGCAAAAATGTGTGCCAGGCTGGATTTTAGCCTGCTTGGCATTTTTTAAACAAAGCATTGTCCATCTACTTCAACTCAAAGGGCCCAAAAGAGAGAAATAAATGTTTTCCTGGGGCCAGCCTAAAAAAGCTCTTCATCTTGGCTCTGAAAAGGAAGAGCTGAGGATCTGATTGTGCCTAAATGGATCAATTTTTCCCTCCCCTATGAAGTCTTATCAAGCTGCCATCTATTGAAACCTATTTCAGCAGCCTCCTCATCCCTGGTGGCCTCTTTGTGGTGGTACCCCTGGGTACTGGGGAAGAAGAAGTGAGATGCACCAGGGAGCTGGTGCAGGGGGGGTTAAAGAATAGAGAAAATGAGAACACAGAATCTCTTCCACACTTTGCTCAACATGCAAGGGGAAAAAAAATCACCTCTTCCCTTTAGTGAAAGCCATTAAAGAGAAAGAGGGAAGGAGAAAGGAAGGAAGAGGAGAGTCATTACAAGGCTTTGAATCTGGAGGCCTTTTCAATCTGTTACACTGAATGCAGGTTGTCAGCAAAGAAGAAAAGCAGCCGCTCTGCTGATAAGGCAGGGACCAGTCAAACCTGCTGTGCTCCTAATGAATCCTGACTAAGCACTTTGGGAGGGGAGGGAAGAGAAAAACCACGGGCTTGTTGGAGTTGGCCCTGCGGTGTGGCCCCTGTCTGAACCAGGGAGGGACCCAGCGGTTTGTGCAGAACTGCCCCTGGGTAAAAGGGACGGTCCCTGATGGGCTCCAGGGGCACTTTGGCGTGCAATGACTGCAGGAGGCAGCTCCCTTCTTCTTGCACCTGATTTAACTCCAACCACAGGGGTTGGGAGGAGGTGGTCCTGCTCCTGCATGGGCACATGTGGGAGTTGGAAAAACAGAAACTTCCACAGACACTGAAGGGTTTGATTTGCAGCCTTGGGAGAAGCTTGGATTGATGTAAAAATACAATACACGGATATTAAGCAGAAAAATCATAAATTTATGTTTCTATAGTTGTAAGTAAGAATATGCCTTAAGTAAGAAATTGTATGGGTAAGATGGCGAAGGGTTTATAATGCAGTAATGTAACAGTATGGGTAGGTTGGGAGTTTAGAAGTTATAAGAGAAGCAGATGTGTGCATGTGAGACAGAAGCCATTGGACAAAAGTATCTGCAGTGCAGCAGAAGTAAAGGTTAGAAAAGCAAAATACACCTTGTGGCAACTGTCTGTTGGGTTAGAAAGTTCTGTAAGTCTTGTAAGAAAGAACTTGTGACTACTTTGAGCTATGGCCGACTGCCTGCTCCTCTAAAACCTCACAGCCTCTGAGACTGATGTTCATCTGAGCAATAAATCCTTCTGAGCCTGCCGGTGGTCCCCTCCCTTCATCTCCAGTGGTGACAGTGATAGGTTTAGGAGGAGCCTCCTGAGCTCCCAGAGCAGGCCTTTTGAGGTTTCAGTGTTCCATGTGGACCCTTTCCAAACCCAGCCTCCACAGGGCCATGGGTTGCTGGTTTAGCAGCTGGGGCCAGGTGAAGATGCTGTCATGGGGCTATCCCTAAAGCTTTAGGCTCGGGATCTCTGTCCACATTTCACCTCTTCTTGCAGACCAAGTGGTGAGTTCGTTGTGGCAAAGAATTTCCAGCTCACTGTGAGCTTTTCTACCGCCAGCCCGAGCCATGGAGTGAGGAGCAGTGTGTGCCTCCCCTGCTGCCTCCATTCCAGCTGGGAGCAGATGTGTGTCCCCCATGGATGGCCCTGTGGAGCCTGCCCCCCTGCAGCCAGCTGGGACAGCAAATGTTCTTCAGGGCTCAACTGCTTCTCCCAGTGCTGCCTTCAGCAAAGGCAACTCTTCCTTTTGTGGAGAGAGGGAAGAAAGGGTAGAGATGGACGAGCAGGGATGACAACAGTGGGAATTAGCAGTCCACACAGCCCAGAGATGTGTGTAGTAACCTCTTTTATGTCTTATTCTCGCCCAGGGATACCTTTATCTTCAGCAGCACGGGAAGGATTTTTAATCTTCTTCACAAAGACAATCTTTGCAGGAGGAGGAAACAATCAGCTTTTATGGGCCTGTTCGCTCCTTTATTTATTTGCAAATCCTCGGCAACAGTCAAACTTGAGCAAAGGATAAAAAAAGGAAACCAAACAAACAAACAAAAAAAAGAAACAATCCAGAAAAGGTGAAGAGAAAGATGGGTATTTTTCTTCTTACTGTATCCCACAGAATGAGAAATGGATGTCTTACATGTCTATAAATAATAGCCATCTATAAATTACCAGCATTGAGATGTAAATGAGGTAACAGTGGGAATTTCATCTCGTTCAGCATGAAAAATGAGTCTCCTGTTCCAGAGGGTGTCAGGACATGCCTTTGAAGCTGCAGACAGACCCTTTGCTGGAGCAGGGAGCAGTAAGGCAGGCAGGTGACCTCCAGCTGAGCCCCCTCTGCCACCTGAGCATCCCCTCCTGCCGAGCCTCCAGCATGGCCAGGCTTCCCACCACTGAAAAACTGCAGTGGGAAGAGGAATGGGCTGTGTGCTGCTGCAAAAGGGGATGTTTGCAATTCTGCTTGAAGCCTGGGAAGGGGTCAGTCTGGATCTCCTTCCCTCTGGATTGTCCATGTGGCAGATATGGAGAGAGGCAAGGGGACTCTGGGCTCTCCAAGCTCCGAGATGTTTTTCCTCTCGATACGACGAGTGTCTGGCAGCACTTTGAATCCATCCTTGTCTCCAATTTTCCATCAGAAAGTTAGCATACAAAGGGCTCTTGATGCATCTCCTCATTCTCCATGAGTGTTTCCAGCACTGGCATACCAATTTCTCAAGCTCCTTATTAACAATTCCGAAGGAGATCCTATTAAACTGGTGCTGTCAAGTTGGGTAGGACCAGCCTCTCTTCATCTGTCAAGGAGTCTCCTCTTGATTCCAACTGCCTTAAAAACACAATGAGACAGAAAAAAACCAAAAAAGTAGAAACTACACCTCAAATTCACAGCATTTTCTAGGAAAACACAGGTTTTGATCGTTGCTCCCTAATTTTATGGAAGCTGCTGTTCTTGCAAGGTTAAACCACGTAGTTCAGAATTAGGAAATCAGGATCACAAAGGTGAAGATCGATCATAGTTTGGCTCCCTCTGAGAGCTCTTGTCAGGAGATGAAGAAAAAAAACCCACAATAAATGAGATTCCCCCAGTGCTGTCACATCCCTCCTTTCTGCAAGAGGTTTTTGTTCACAACAGTATGACTAGAAACATCTTTTTGGAAAAAAATCATATCGCACCATTGGAAAGATGCTGCTCCTGACAAGTTTTGTGGTCTCCGCTCCTGATTTCTTATATACATATAAATGGCCTCTCACAGATTCTTGGAATGATTTGGGTTGGAAGGGACCCTAAGGATCATCTTGTTCCAACCCCCCTGCCAGGGGCAGGGCCATCTTCTTTCACTTATTAAAACACAGAAAAGCAATTAGATGATACAGCTCAGACTGTGATTAATCTTCCCACAAACAGCATATGGACAAGGAGAAAAGGAATAGTTCCTGCATCATGTGGGATGTGTTCAAGTGATGAACAAACTGGGATAATCTGGGAAAACATCTGTTGGATTCTGCAGGCTCCCCTGGAGCTGCTGTTTAGGGCATTCTTAGCCCTAAAACCTGGCCTTGCCCATAAACCACAGGTTTGGGGATAGAGAAATGCTGTAATCTTTGTGAACGTTGGGCATGGAGATTCATCCCAGTGTTCCTCAGCAGTGGAAAAGGGAATAACAGCATTTCTGTCCCACTGCCGCTGACCTTTCCTTGGAGAAGTCCTTCCCCGATGCACGTGGTTTGTTCACCATCCACCTACTGACTTTTTCCTTTCCCTGCCCAATATCTGAGTGCTGCTGTTGTAAATGGTCATTATAAAGCTATAAATAGTTCACATCACTCCAATTAGGGAGCTGCACTTAATTGCATGGGGGGAAAAAGAAAAGGCAGAGGAAAAAAATGAGCTGCTGCTGCTGTAGACCTTGATGAGGAGACCCTGGATGAGGGAGACCCTTGAACTCAGCAGAAGGCATCCTCAGGTCACTCCAGGGGCTGGAGAGAGTGGGATTAGATGGGGGGATATTCCCACTGGGTCAAGGCTGTGAGGAGAGAGGGAGGGAAAAGACAGAAATAGGTGGTGATGTTGGGAGAGTGGGAACAGAGTGGAGGCTTTTGGAGCTCTGGCAGCCAAGCCTGATGTCAGAGGTGCCATTTGGGCTGTGGATGAGCAGCTTCACCCCTTTCTCCTTGCTGCTGGCATCACTCTGAGTGAGTGAAGCATGGCCCATGGCTTACCTTTCCCTCCAGCTATTCCACACTTGGGGGAAATGTCACACTTTCACAGTGCTCTGCAGCTTCCAGGGGGTCTGGGGAGAAACCAAGGGCTGAATGTCAGGACCCAGGACATCCCTCTGGCTGTCCTGAGCAGCCCAGACCCCTGCCAGGGGGCTCAGAGACCCTGGCACAGAGCCCAAGATGCCCCTGTGGGTTTGATTGTGACCCGTGGAGCAAATTACTAACCTTGTATGAAGATCAGCAAGCCACAACAGTTTAAGTAGAATATTAGTGAAGTTATGACAGGGTGGAAAAGTAGATTTTGGGTTTTCTAAAATGGAGGTTCAGGGGGCAAGATGGAAGGATCTGGGCATGTCCAGCCTTTCTCCTTCTTCCTCTTGGCCTCCATCTTCTGCTGTGATGTTGGCACTCACAGATTGGTTTAGAGCAGAAGCTCACTGTCTAGCATAGGTGATGGGTATTGGGAAGTTATTGTAAACATTGTACAGGTAGTTTTTAGTATAAAGACATAACACTGCCCTGGGGGCAGGCAGAGTGCCTTAGACTCTCTTGCTGAGCAGACCTCAGCTGGGCAGGAGAAAGAATTTTATAGAGAAGGAGCAATAAACAACCTTGAGACCCAGAAATGAAGAGCCCTGACTCCTTCTCCAAGTGCCAGGCTGGGAAAAGAGACTTTCCAACTTTTCTCGGGGTCACTGTGACCAGCTGGAGATCCCAACAGGTCAGCTTGGAGGAGGAAATGATGGCTCTGCTTGCCCCCAGAGCTTTGCTGAAGTCATTGATGCTGCTGATACTGAAGAATGCAGGAATCCATCTGGGATTCCAGCCCAGGGTGGAGCAGCAACCTCCGGGCTTTAACTGCCAACTTCTGCTAGAGTGTCCCAAAAAGCAGAGTACAGAAATTGCACTGGGAGTTGGGAAGAGTACTTGAGAGTGTCCTTTTCACATTGCACATTGGCCTTGCTTTCCAACGCCTTTGGAGCAATTTGCATGGCATTACCCACAATGCCTGCAGCTGTAATGCTATTACAGCTTGGCAGCCTCTCTAACCTAATGATGACAAACACTGCAGCAATCCTTATCTGCTCTTTGCCAAAAAAAACCCCAATAATTATTTGGGGGAGAGAAAAAAAAAATGATTTGTCTGCTCTTTTTTTTCCTCTTTTTTTCATGCTTTTTTTCTTTAAAAAGGCTTGGGAGGAAGAAACTGGGAGAATGGGAAGTTTAGGAAAGGGCTGGCCTTGATGCCAACTACAAGGTAGAGAGCACATTGCTAAAGCACAGCCCATGTCCTGCCAGCCCTTCTCCTGCCTTTATCCCTGATTCATTTATTACCAACTATATTTCCTTTCATCCACTTTCATCTCAGCTTCAGGGCAGGGACCTGTGTTTGGCAGAAATGCTTCTGGGTGATGGCTTCTTCTGTGTTGCTCTCCAGGCTCCCATGCTCATCTTTTGATAGGAAATACATATCTGAGTGATAAAATGGGATATTCTGTGCCTCAAGATAATTTATGCTTTTCTGGCAATGCTAAGTTGGAGTTTGAACCTCAGATTTTGGAAAAACATTTGTAACAGGGTATTTGCAGGCCTGAGTTTTGCAGTGTTGTGTTTGGTGGGTGCCTGCCTCCAGCAGAACCACAGAATTTGGTCCTGGGGAGGTCCCAAAGGACAAAAACTTTGGAAAGCCAGGGAGACAGCACTTTGGCAGGGTGGCAGCGTGGCATTTTGTCACCGTTCCCTGGCACAAACCCAGCTTTTCATTATCTCATGAAAGCAAACAGAGCTGGGACAATCATTTCTGTTTGCTCGCGGAGCTGAATTGGCTCCCGGCACGCGGCTGCTGCTGCCCAGGTGAGCCCAGGTGAGCCCAGGTGAGCCCAGGGGAGCCCAGGGGACAGGGCTGTCCCAGGGGCTGAGAGAAGGGCTCCCTGATGAGCCTGGCATGTGGCTTTTCCAGCCTGGGAAGGTTTCAGCCAGGGAAGCAGGGGCTGGCACGGGCAGCGTGCCGAGCTGGCCCGGCGGCTGCGTCTCTGCAGACAGAAAATGGGAAGAGTAAAGCTCATAAAACACCTCTAATAGCTCTGGCTTTGGCTCCTGCCACCTTCCCCTCTGCAGCTCACTTCCTTCTCAGACATCCCACGGGCTCCTGGGGGACAGCAGGGAACACAAGCCTTTGCAGGGGCCAAGCATCCTCACCCCAATCCTTTATTTTGGGCTCTGTATGTCGAAACAGAGCAAGAGTTTAGAAACCATTCTGAAAATAAAGTCACAGCAGCACGTTGGGAGCTTGCTGAGGTGTGGGAGAGGTATCCAGGTTCCCTTGTGAAGCTGCCCCTCCCTCCTCCTCCCACTCTCTGGCTTATTAATTAACCTCTGTTAATTAAGGCTCAGCTCTCATTGCTAGAAGGTATCGGTGTGTTCAGAGCTTAGCAGGATTAAATATTATTAGATGTTCTTGGATAATGAGAATGCCTCTGTGCTTGGAGCTTTGATTTCTGTGGGCTGGCCTGTAAACTGGAGCTAGAAGACTGAGAGAAAGTTTTTTGTGTGTGTAGTCATGCCCAAAGGAATGAGTTTGGAGAAAGGAGAAAAAAATAAAAAAAAAATCTGTTTTCTGCAGCAGAACACTCCTTAACCTCACCTCTGGAAAACAGGGAGCAGCCAGGTGACACAGGAGATGCCACAAACCCAAGGCAGGTGCTTTGTTTGGCTGAGATCAGCTGAAGTTTGCCTGGTTTGTGACCCCTTTGCCACGTGTGCTCGGCACTGAGCCCTGTGGGGCCGCCCTGCACCCCGGCCTGGAGCGTGAGCAGCGTGCTCTCATCCCTCTGCCCCTTTGTGTGAGGATCCTACAGCAATCCTACAGAGCAGCAGGAGCTTATAAAGTGAGCAAACATAATATTTACATCAGTAAGAGTGCCCGTGTTTGAGCAGAAGCTAAACAATTCAAAGGGGAGATTGATTTGTTACGTTAAAGGGTAAAGCGGGTCAGGGTTATGAAAAGAAGCTTTAAATACCATTCACAAAAGCAACATCCCAAATCCCTACACTGCTCTTTCAGAGCTGGAAATGTCACAAAGAGATAATTCAGGAGGTGCCACATGAAAGTGGCTGGGATGATGGCCACTTCATCCACTTCAGTACAGCTGGACTGGGAGCTGGGATTGGAATATTCAGGCTGTTTCCAGGTTGTTGGTTGATTTATTATTTATTTTAACTCAGGGCCACAAAGCTGAGAATTTCCCATAAAACAAGAAGTCGGATTCAGAGAGGCAGCTTGTTTAGATAACAATGCAGCAACCTAAAATTGTTACAAAGAGCTTATAAAAGTAAACAAAGCGAGCGTGAGAGAAATTCAAATGGTTCCCTTCCCCCACTCCCCCAGTCCAACTTTTAATTGCCAGGAATTCAAAGCAGCTGCATTTTCTGCTGGAAAAGTGCTCAGTTGCATTTTTATGGCAGCTCCTTTTCATGTAGGAGCCTCAGGAGCAGGATGGGGGCCCTGCTCCGTGGGTCAGATGGGCTGTGTGTGGAGCAGGGAATTTTGGGGAGGTGTGTGGGGGAAGCCAGAAAGGCTCTGGCTGCCCTTTAGGCAGCTCATAATATTTCATGGCAGGAAAAAAAAAAAAAAAAAAAAAAAAAAAAAGAGGGTTATTTGGCCCTGAGTCATGCAGTGAATGGCCTTCAGCATGTTTCACCCATTTTCCCATGAGCAGGCTGTGACTTTTTCCTCCCCAAATGAACCATGACAAGCCCCTATCCAAACAGTAATAATAGTAGTAATAACAGTAATTATCCCAGCAGCAATATTAATCATAAAACCCTTTTTTTTTTTTTTTCCTTTTTAATTCACTGCTCTCGAGAGCACTGAGATCACACAGCACTCCAGGGCTGCTGTGCAGGGATCCTGCTGCTCCAGGACCTTCCTGGCCAGGAGCCTGGTGACCCAGAGCTTGTCTGGGGTGCGCTGGGACCCGTGGGGCAGAATTTGGGCATTCCAAGCTGGGGGAGCTCCATGTGCTTGGTCCCTTTTCCTTCCAGGGACGCCCTGCGTGGGTGCGCTCTCCCACTCACCAAATCCCAGCAGCCTTGCCAAGAGGGAATTAAATCATCCTCTGATGCCACTGAAGTCATGCCCGGCCCCAGGTGCTGCTCTGAGGCACTGCCCTGTGTGTCCCCAGAGCTCTCTGGGTGCAGGGACTGGTGACACACTCATGGAAGGGACAAGGATGCTCATCCAGTGGGAAAGGGCAGCTGGGAGAGCAGCATCCTGGATTCGCCTCTATTCTCTTTCCCCCTCTATCCTCTTTTCTCCTCTATTCTCTTTTCTCCTCTATTCTCTTTCCCCCCTCTGGTCTCTTTTCCCTCTCTATTCTCTTTTCCCCCTCTATTCTCTTTCCCCTTCTTTTCTCTTTCCCCCTCTATTTCCCCCTCTATTCTTTTTTCCTCTATTCTCTTTTGCCCTCTATTCTTTTTTCCCCTCTGTTCTCTTTTCCTCTCTGTTCTCTTTTTCCTTCTCTTTTCCCCTCTATTCTCTTTTCCCCTCCATTTTCTTTCCCTCTCTATTCTCTTTTTCCCTCTCTGTTCTCTTTTCCCCTGTTTTCTTTTCTGTCCATTCTCTTTCCCCCTTGATTCTCTTTTCCCCTCTATTCTCCTTTTCCCTCTATTCTCTTCCCCCCATTATATTTTCCCCTCTATTCTCCTTTTCCCTCTATTCTCTTTCCCTCTTGATTCTCTTTCCCCCTCTATTCTCTTTTACCCCTCTATTCTCTTTCCCCCTCTATTCACTTTTCCCCTCTGTTCTCTTTTCCCCTTGATTCTTTTTCCCTCTATTCTTTTCCCCTCCATTCTCTTTTCCCCTCTATCCTCTTTTTCCCTCTATTCCCTTTTCCCTTCTATTCTCTTTTCCCCTTTATTCTCTTTCCCCTCTATTCTCTTTCCCCTTTATTCTCTTTTCCCCCTCTATTTTGTTTTTCCTCTATTCTCTTTTCCCCTCTGTTTTCTTTTCCCTCCATTCCCTTTGTTCTCTTTCCCCTCTGTTCTCTTTTCCCCTCTATTCAAAGAGCAGCAGATTTGGGGAGCTGTGTCAGGGCTGCAGCAGGAGGTGATGCTGGTCCATGGAGGAGTTCCTGACCAAGCCAAGGAAATGCAGCCCCCATCCCAACGATCCCAATGCTCTTCTGGGTGCTTGACACCACAGCAATTCATCACTTTGTAAATATCTTCTGGTTTATTACATAAGCAATAAGCACTTTGTCGGAAATTGCATAACTTATAATCCAATTAAACAATAATTACGTTGTAATGGCTTTGTAACTATGGCATTAATTAACTTTTATTGCCGTGTAAATTAAGCATGGTATTGATATGGAATTGGGAGCAGACAGCTGGCTCTGGTGGTGGCAGGAGAGGGACAGGGAGCCCCAAAAGCTGTTGGGGCCATCATCAAGATCTGTTGGCCTTAGCAAGAGGGAGCTTTGTCCATGCTGCGAGCGTCCTGCTCCTCCTCGGGAGCCTCTTTTCCCATGGAAGAGAGGGGTCCTGGTGGCCAGGGGTTTCTGGGGACCTGGTTTGTGGTGTTGACAAGGAGCTGGTGACTCCTGGAGCAGTGGGAAGCTGGTTCCACACGCCCACCCGTGGATGTTCATCCACACCAAGCACCCAATTCCCCCATGGCTGGCAGGTGCTCAAGAGGTGGGAGCTGTGGTGAGGTGCTCTGATCCCTATCATCCCCTCTAAGGATTGCACCACTGGGAAACCCTCCTCCTGGAGAGGGCTCCTTAGCTGAGGATGGCACTTCAGGTGGAGCAGGAGGCAAATCCTGCCTGTGCTCCTCACCCCCACTTACAGCCAGGGATTTGGTGATGTGTGTGAGGGACACATCCCATCCTGGGACAAGCAGCCACGCTCTACGTGCCACCAGTGGCTTTCCCTGAGCCCAGCAGGTTGAATCCTGGTGACACTGGTAGCCAAACTGAGGTGCCAAGCTCTGACCCAACACAGCTGCTTCATCTCTGGGGAGATTCTGTGCACCTGCATTGATGCTGCTTGACACCTCGGAGGTGGCAAGGGAAACATTTGCAGCCTAAACTGCTGGGGAAGATGAAACAGGAAAGCCTTATAAATATGATTGTCTGGCAAAAGATTTTGAGAATATGGAAACTATAAGTGAGATTGAAAGGAGAGCAAGCTTTGTGATACCTCAGTTACTGAACAACTGGAAAACAATGGTGTGGCCATTGAAGGTGATGAAATAACTCCCTCTCCTTGCAGACAGCTCCAAGGGTCAGAGCAGACCCTGCCAGCTTGGCAGAAGGGGCCAAAGAGGAGTTTTTAGGGTTTAAAATGTAACACAGTATGGTAATGTAATGATTCTGTATGTAAATGCTGTAGGATTTGTATCTTGTACTAGATTGGTTAGTGAGAATCAGGATATTCAACACAGAAGAAGATTTATGGTATTGTAATGGGAACCTTACTCTCTTACCCCTTTTACTCTCTTACGCTTTTGCTGTCTTACCCTCTCATCCTCTCTGCCCCTCTCTACTCTCGGGCCTGCTCTGAGCTGTGTTTGGCAGCTCCCAGCAGGGCCCTGCACTTGGCCCTTTGCAATAAACGCCAAGTTCCACAACCTAACTTCAAAAACCTCTTGTCTCCATCCGTCCCAACCGTCCTGACCACCGATGCTCCTACAGAGCTGTATGAGGGACTCATCCCATCCTGCAACAAGCAGCCACGCTCTACATGCCACCAGTGGCTTCCCCTGAGTCCAGCAGGTTGAATCCTGGTGACACTGGCAGCCAAACTGAGGTGCCAAGCTCTGACCCAACACAGCTGCTTCACCTCTGGGGGGATTCTGTGCACCTGCATTGATGCTCCTTGACACCTTGGAGGTGGCAAGGGAAACATTTGCAGCCTAAACCTTCCAGATTTTGGAAGCTAAATCTCCAGGTCTCACGAGGTTTGCTTCTCCAGCTCCTGAACACACAGCAGGCAGGTCTGATGAAAGGTTGGAATTTATTGCTGAGGCTTTAGAAACGTGTTCCTTACACCAGGAAACTCGAGAATCAGCCCGGGCTCTCGGCCGCTGGCAGAACCGGTGGAGTGATGCAGATAGGGAAATGTAACAAAAATAATTATCCTTTTGATCTGGCCTAATCTCTAAATCTCCTCCCCACCTTCTGAACCTTGTTGAACAACCTCTCTGCTCCCTCCTGGGTTTCTGCCTCGCCGGCATCCTCCTGCTTTGCCACGTGTCTGCTCTGAACTCTGCAATCGCCCAGGACGCACAAGCAGCCAGGATTTCACTCTGCCTCGTCCTAGATATTTTTGTGCTGCTTTTTGATAATTTATACAGGCGTATTCATTTCATTTCATATAAAAAAAAATAAATCACAGTTTACATGAGCAAAAGAACCATCTTATTCATGGGAAACAGCTCGCTGGGGCTCAGCTCCCCTCCGGGCAGAGCGGCTGCTGCCGGTGGGCTTCCGAGCAGGATAAAACAATTATGGAGATCTGCCACCTTGTGGGAGCCGGGAGACGCGGCAGGACCCCCCCTCCAGCCCCTCACCTTCTGAGCAGGCTGGCTTTAGGGGCATCTTCAGGCTGGATTTTGTGGTGTGCACCTCCATGGACGCTGCAGGGTGGGGATGGGCAGCGCTGTGTTTGGCCTTGGTTTAAACCGGGTCCCTCTGGATGCTTCTGTACCCAAAAAGGGGCAGAATAGCTTTAGACACCAAAAAAAAAAAAAAAAAAGAAAAGAAAAAGAAAAAGGCTTAAACCCATCTCCTCTTAATAAAACAAAGGATGAGGAGAAAGAGCTCAGTGAGATGGTAGGAGGTGAGCTGTGGGGATGGGTGATGGGAGAGCCATCCATCACGTTCACTTTGTCCCGATGGGAATTTCCACTCTCCCTCTCCAGACAGCGTTCCAGCTCTGTGGCTGCCTCAGTGAGAGCCCCCCAGTGCCCCATCCCCTGCTCCTGGGTCACTGCTCCATCTTCTCTTGCTCTGGGAGGAGGAAGGTGAAGGGCATTTGTAGCAGTAAAAATTGGTGTTTTTGTAGCAGCTGGTTTTTCTCCTCGAGAGTTTGTGATCCTGGAAGAGAGGTGGATGTGGCGAGGCGTGGAAAGCACTCCCCAGCATTGCTCAGAGGCTGCCCTACTTCTGCTCCCCTCTCCTTTATCGAATCTCCATTTGCTTTTTAATTGGGGAAGTTGGTTTTTCTCTCACCTGGACGTCCATCCTGCCATGCCCAGCCAGCTGGTGCTCTCACAGCATCCCACTTCCCCGCAGTGATAGGACAGGATGCTGTTGCAGGCACCTCTGACTCCAGGTGGGCAGCAGGCAGCAGGAGGATCATTTTCCTCTGGCAGGAGGATCCGGTGTGTGAGCAGCTCCAGTGACTGAGTAGGGGGAAAAAACAGGGGGAAAAAAAGGAGAGGCAGGAAAAAAATAGAACGAATTAAGTGATTTCCATAAATAGCTCTGAGCTGTTAAATGAAATACTTTTCATGGCTGGTCGTGAAACATCTGCAGGGTTTGTTTAGTGCCTGGGTTTTTCCATCTGTCCAGCTCTGCTGGCAGGTGTATCCTGTTGGTTTGCTCCCCCCATCTCATCCTGGTAGACGTATCCTGGGATTTTGGTCCCCACATCTCATCCTGGTGGCCAAAGGCTGTGCCTGTGGCAGCCTGGGGACAGGGGAAGGTGTTTATTGTCCAGCAGAGCTGTGCCTGCAGGTCTGCATTCCTGCCTGGATGCCAGGGCGGGAGGAAAGTGGCAGCCTGAGGGTGCTTCCCCCAGTGCAAGATTTTGAGAGCTCCCAGCAAGGCCCTGCTCCCATTTGGAGCTGGCAGGGCTGAGGGCAGGGACAGGGGCAAGGGGACAAATGAGGAAAGCACAGTGATGGTTATTCCTGGTGATTCCTGGGGTACCGCAGCCCTTGGATGGGCACAGAGGGGTGGCAGCCCCTCACTGTGACGGTGTTCACAGGGGTCTCAGGTTGAGGGAAGAGATGAGAATCTGACTCCATGTTTCAGAAGGCTGATTTATTATTTTATTATATATATCATATTAAAACTATACTAAAAGAATATAAGAAAGGATTTCATCTGAAGGCTAGCTAAGAATAGAAAAAGAGAGAATGATAACAAAGGTTTGTGTCTCAGACAGAGAGTCCGAGCCAGCAGACTGTGATTGGCCATTAATTAGAAACATCAAACATGGGCCAATCTCAGATGCACCTGTTGCATTCCACAGCAGCAGATAACCATTGTTTACATTTTGTTCCTGAGGCCTCTCAGCTTCTCAGGAGGAAAAATCCTAAAGAAAGGATTTTTCATAAAAGATGTCTGCGACACCCTCACCTCACAAAGGGATACCTGGTGCCACCCCAGGGCTGTGACCTGGGCAGTGGGAGGAAGAAAATAAAGCCACCTCCTGAGTGGGAGGAGGGGGTAAGAGAGGAAATCCTCAAGGAAATTTCCTTTCCTAAATGGAAATGTGTTATTTCCCAAATGGCTGCAGAAGGAAAACTCCAGACAGGGTCAGGCAGGACCCAGCCGTGGGCACTGGGTGTCCCAGTGTCCCTGTGGAAGTGCTGTCCACCTGGAAGGACCCAGGGAATGTGGTTATTACCATTTATTTCAACTTTTTAACCTGGCCAGCTAGGTGAAAACATCATCCCAATGAAAACCCGAGTCACACAGATCTGCTGGTTAACTGGGGATTCATCTGGCATCGAATCCCTGAAGTTTTTTGAGGTTTTCTTGGATCAGATTGCTGACACCTCCCCACTTCCCTGAGGCTGGAGCAGGCACTTCCAGCAAGCCCCAGCATCCAGATCCCCCCTGTGCCAGCTGAAACATTCTGGGATGCCCTGGGTCACACCAAAACATCCTGCAGAGCTGTGGCACTGTGTGCTCGTGCTTTTGACAGGGAGGGGGAGGCGGGAGGAATAATTAATCACCAAAGATACTTTGCTGGTTTATTTTAACAACTGGAGTTTAGCTTGAATTATTTATGCTGAAGCTTCGTAATGCACTAGGAAATGCACTGCAACATATGTCAGCCAAAGAATGAAGCCTGGGAAATGTGAAACCGTGCTCCAGCCCTATTAAACCTGAGTTTAAGCGGGAAGACCTTTTTTTAAAATTTTTATTCTTTTTTTCTTTCCAGCAAATTAATAATGTGTGCTGATTAGCACAAAAGAGATTAGCAAGGTTCCTCTCCATGTGCTTTGTTTCGTCAATAGAAAGTTAATTAACAGCCCTCTGCCTTCTGATACCCAGCTATAAGACAACACTCTGGACCTTAATCTTAGATTATGAGTTTTTAGTTTTCTTTAATTTTAGATGTTTAGTTTTCAGTTTTCTTTAATTTTAGATATTTAGTTTTTAGTTTTCTTTAATTTTAGATACGAGCTGGACAGGAGGTGTTTTCAAAGTTTGGATTCCCTCACACTTTCCATACTTCAGGGTGATGCTGCATGGGGTAGAACATTGGAGCTCTCTCTTCCAGCATGGAATTATGACCTGTTTCACCCCCAAAATGTTATTAAAATGATATGTGGAAAATTTGGGACATAGCACAGATAAGCAGGAGTGATAAAGACCGAAAATACAGCATGGCTTGTGAGACAGAGAGGCTCTAAAGCAATTTTAATAACAGGATGAAGCTTTGTAAAATAAAAATTTCACCCTGCTACAGCCCCATGGACCCAAAGAGAGACAATTACAGAGACTCCAGCCCTGAGGTGCAAATCCCTGAAGTGAGGTAAGGGTTTTCTAAGCTCAGGGAGAGGAAATGTCCAGTCCTGTAGTATTGTGGTGCTAGGTCCAAATTAAAAATTAAATGAAGGCTAAAAATGGCTTGGAAGCTTTGGCACCCCTGAATATGTTCTGCCCACCCAGACAGACACAGAGTGCTTGAAAAAAATGACATTATATCACAGTCCTTCCTCATACCTTCAGCTGAGGCCTCTCATTCCCAAATCCCTCAGTGGTTTGTTTTCCCACATTTGCCTTTCCTTTCCCATAATTAGCTCTCTCTCTCTCCATTAAAGCCCTGGCAGGGCTGGAGGCCCCTTCCACATCAAACCAGGTCCTGTCCCCCTCCCCAGGGGAGTGTCTGCACCGTCAGGTTTCACACCAAACCTGCCCCAGGTGCCCACATGTCGGAACCCAGGACATCCCTCTGGCTGCCCTGGGTGGTTCCAGACCCTGGCAAGGGGCTCAGAGACCCTGGCACGGAGTCAAAAACACCTGTGCCTTTGATTTTAGCCCATGGAAACAATGACCAGCTTTGTGTGAGGATTTACAAGTCACAAGGGTTTGAGTAGAACGATAGTGAATTTGTCACAGGGTGAAAAAGTAGAATTTTGGGGATTTAGAATGGGGGTTCAAGAGGCAAGATGGAGGAATCTGGGTGTGTCCTGTCCTTCTTGTCCTCCATCTTCTGCTGGGATGGTGGCACTTCTGGATTGGTTTGGAGTAGAGACTAACATAGGTGACAGGTATTGGAAAATTATTGTAAATAAAGCACACGTAGTTTTTTGTATAAAAAGTTAACACCACTGAGCCACAACCTGACCTGCTGAACAGATCTCAGCAGGTCAGAGAAAGAATGCCATAGATAAGAGAAAATAAACAACCTTGAAAAGCAGAACCAAGGAACCTCGACTTCTTCTTCTTTGTGGGGCTGGGAAAAAGAGACTCTTTAATACCTCAGGAGCCATTTCAGCAACACAAAACCTGAGAGTCCAGGTGCCACCCAAATTCCTCTTCATGCTTCCCTGAAGGAGACGAGCCAGAGTCCCTCTCCCAGCTCCCCCTCCTGGGTTTCAGCCCTCCCTTTCCATCCCAACCACCATCCATGGAGAAACCACAAAGAGGAGAGGCTCTGCCCAAATTAAGGACGAGCCGGGAGCTCCCGGCCTTTGATCTGGTGTGCAGGGAAAATAACTCCTGTGGCTGACAGCAGCTTCACCCTCCCCTCGCTTAATTAAAGGGAACAAAGGAAAAGTTGCTAATTAAAAGGAACAAGGGAAGGAGGGGGGAGAGCACGAGGGAGGGAGGGAGGGAAGGGGCGGCAGAGCAGTGTTGGCAGTGCCGGGACACTGGGATGGGGAAGGAGCCAAAAGCAAAGCTCTGCTGCCTGTGTCCCTGTGCAGGCTGAGCTGTGCTGCTGGATCTGGGAAAGGGATGCTGCTAAAGCACCCCAGATCCCCAGGGAATTAAATCCAGGGGTAAGAGACAGCCAAAGGAGCTGTCTGAGGGCTCACATTGCAGGAGCTGCTGTGTCGTGATGTCGCAGACGTGTTTTATGAAAAATCCTTTCCTTGGGATTCTTCCTCCTGGGAAGCTGAGAGGCCTCAGGAATAAAATGTAACCAATGGTTATCTGCTGCTGTGGAATGCAACAGGTGCATCTGGGATTGGCCCATGTTGGTTGTTTCTAATTAATGGCCAATGACAGTCCGCTGGCTCTGACAGAGAGTCTGAGACATAAACCTTTGTTATCATTCTTTCCTATTCTATTCTTAGCCAGCCTTCAGATGAAATCCCTTCTTCTATTCTTTTAGTATAGTTTTAATATGATATATATCATAAAATAATAAATCAAGCCTTCTGAAACATGGAGTCAGACCCTCATCTCTTCCCTCACCCTGAGACTCCTGTGAACACTGTCACATCGTGATGCTATTTAATCACAAAGCTGCCTTTAATCACCTCCCCACCCTCCAGCTGCTCTTGCCAGGATGCAGGAGAAGGTGGCCCATGATCTTGGTGCCCACTGGGCATGGCTCTGGTGCCTGTCTCCCTGCCTATGGCAGTCCATGAAGTGGGGCTGGGTGTGAAAAACGGAGCAGTTACGGAGTGAATTTGGAGGCAAATAAGTGGCAGCACTAATGTGTGAAACATTTGGATCTGGAAAGGTCTTGTGTGACTTTCAGAGAGGAAAAAAAAAATAGCCTGGGGATCCAAAACCCTCTTCTAGCTGTAGTAACCTTACCTCATGTGGCTTTACCTTACCTCACTGGCCTCACCCAGTGACTTTGCAGTCTCTGCCTTCCCAAGGAAGAGTGACATGCACCAGCAAGGATTCCCAGGCATGGCAGGACAGCCGTTCCTGCAAAGTTCAATGGTTGTAGGCTTATCCCTGCTGGCTCTGCTGTGGGAGCTGTGCTGATTTGGACAGCAGGCAGGTCAAAGGAGCCCCTCAGCCTGGAATGTGCCTCCAGCCCTGAGGATGCTCAGGGAGAAGGGGGGAACCAAAGGATGGGTCCAGAGCTGCTCATCCATAACCTGCCAGCAACCTGCAGCTCCCATCAGAGGCCCATGTACATCTTTCCATCCTATGCCTGCTCCATGTCCTGTGCAGGGCCAGGAGCTGGGCTCAGCAATCCTTGTGTGTCCCTTCCAAGGCAGGATATTCACAATTCTGTGTTCCTCTTCCAGCTGACGCTGGAGGGGCCTTTCAGAAGCACAAATCAAAGCTGTTTCCATCTTCACCTCCACGCTGTGCCTGGTTCTGTGCATAATTCATGTCTTCAGGCAGATGTGCCCTGCCCCTCCATAGATAATGCTCAGCTCCCACTGAAGTAGCTCCTATCTCTCCTGCCATGTGTCTGAATCCTACCACCCTGCAGGCCAGGGGCATTTTTTGGAGGGAGACCCTTGAGCAAATCTGCATCCTCTCTGGGAAAGTCTCAACTCTTTTGGGGGAGAATTTTTTGTGGTTTTGTCACGATGGTGATGATTTTACTCTTTGTTGTCTTCCCTGTGAGTTGTCCTTCATCTGCTGGCAGCCTGATGTTGTGCTGACAGACAATCTGACCTGACATCAGCAGGGTCGAGAAAATGTTAAAAAACCCCCAAAAAACCAAAAGAACCAAACCCAGAGTTTAACAATAGAATAAACAGCCAGGGCTGGCAGAAGGAGAGGAGAGGAGAGAGTCAGAAGGGCTGCTCAGGGAGCTGAGCAGCTGCCAGCAAGCAGTGGGGTGAAAAAGTGACGCAGGATGGTGAGAGGGCAAAAATCCCGTGAAAGCCAAGGAGAAAAGGAGGACACAGGGAGTTGCAGGGAAGCAGGAAGAGTTTGTGAGGGTGTCCAGGCAGATTTCCTTAGATTTCCTCTATCTAAGAGTGCCAGGAGTCCTGCAGTACCCAAACCACCCTGGGCTCTGGGGAAAACACCACTCGCACAACTATTGCTCAGAAAAATGCACCCTGTTCCACCTGTCCTGCCATTACAAACGGGGGAGCCACGGGAGACAAGGGAAACGTCAACTTCCATGCAGGAGCCACGGAGGAGAAGGGCAGGAAGGGTGGGGGGACAGCCCATCTCCCTGCCTCCTCATCTGTCATTAACCCAGGTGCTAATGAAGCGCAGCCAGACAGCTTCCTTCAGCCGATGGAAAGCTCACAAGGAGCACCACTGGCTAATGAGGACATTAGAGGCTGATCTCTCCCTTGTCATCCTCCCATCCTTCTAATATCAGGCTAATTTCGCTCTAATGTGGATTAATTGGCACCTTTCTGCCTGCAAATTCCTCCGACGGCCAAAAATATTTTTGTTTTTCTGGAATTGTATTTCCCACCCAAACAAAACAGTTTCCTCGGATTTGGAAGAGAGGTGGAGAGGTGGAGAAAAGGAGAACATCTCTGCTGCAAACCAGAAACAAGACCCAGACAGAGGCTGAGCAGGAGGAAAAAAACCACATTTCATTTTTCAGTGAGCAAATTCATCTGGTCCATTCCCTCTTTGCTCAGTGTGATGGCAAGGCAGGATGAAAGGAAGCTAAATATGGCAAATAATGTGAGGGAAAAGCAGGGGCAAGCGTCACTGAGTGTCTGGCCCTGCAGACTGAGGGAGCCAAAAGCCCTTCTCTT
Source organism: Calcarius lapponicus (assembly GCA_039654755.1). NCBI lineage: Eukaryota > Metazoa > Chordata > Aves > Passeriformes > Fringillidae > Calcarius > Calcarius lapponicus. Next base: position 12,282,829 of record CM077469.1, read on the forward strand.
TGTATCAATGCCTTTGCTCGTTTTCCTCCTGGGGTGAAGTTGGCAATCCCTTCGTTTCCATGTGGTGAGCAGCCACAGTCCAAGCCTTGCTGTCCCACCATTGCTGGGAAAGGGAAGGGTAATTGCACGGATCCAGACCCTGCCTGTGTCCAAATGATGGTGTGGAAAGGAGCTGTGAGGGAATCCTCCAGCTCCTCTGTAGAAGGTTGTCGGAGCAAGGCTGGGTGGAAAATCCAGCACAGGAAACCGACACAGCCTCCTGAAAGCTGTCTAGAAGCAGGACAGCAAATCCGGCACAATGGCTGATCCATCACTGCGGCGAGGCAGGAAGGGTGATTCACAAAGGGGAGTTTTGCAAATATCCCTCAGATTTTGTGGACCAGGCTGGTGGGGAACCCAGCGGGGACCGTGTGGAGCGTGGGAGGAACAGTCCAAGGCAAAGCTGTTCTGGCGGTGCATCCACGTGCCCAGAGACGTGTGGGTGGGGGAAGGAAGCACAGCCTCGAGGAGCAAAGGACTGGCTGGGCCATGGATCTCATCCTGTAGGACACACCTGACACCTGCCAGTGGGCTGAACCCGGGTGCAGCTGGTGACAGCCCAGGCAGGACTTTGGGATCAATGATTTTGTGCTGCGAGAAAAATCTTCCACTCCCCCCAGCATGCAATTCTGAGGTAATGCTTCCCATTAATAAGGGGGAAAAGCAGATTCTGCAACCTTGGATGTTCTCTGTGCTTCTCATTAGTGGTGCCCTAATCGTGTCCCCAGAAAGAAAAAGCAGGATTCTTTTACACCTGACTAATTCTGCTGCTGTTACTCAGCACTGCTTTCACACCACTTCCCAAGCCTGCCAAGACACCCTTGAACCTTTTTAGAAAAGGTTAGGATGCTAATTAAGAAAAGCTATTCCCCCCACCCCAAACCTGAGGGAGAGATGTAAAAAAGCCTGTGAGCTGGGGTTGGATCTATTATTGCCCTTTCTCCTTTTCCTGTGTTATGAGACGTGTGCCCCACTTTTTCCCCGGGGGAATCCGCGGCTCCTGCGGGCCTCGTGTGCCAGAGTGGATGTGGGACAAGAGGTTAATTTGTAGCCCTGTGATGCTCCAGCTTTCCCTTTGCACAAATATTGATCCAAGGCTGTTCAAATATCCATCCTGGCTGGAATAGCAGCAGTGTGAAGCTGCTCCTGCTGCTGCTGGAGATGCACAAGGACACCGGAGGGGAAGGGAACGGGGAAGGAAAGGAGAGCTGGGCACAGCTGTGGGTTGGGCATCCGTGTTCTCACCTTCTCCCCTCCCTTCCCAACTTAAATTTCTTTTTATTGACATTTGTCTCACTGGGCTGAGCAGTCTTTCAAAGGAGAGGGAAGCAGCAGTGTTGTTCCACCCTGGGCGTTCATTAGGGGATATTGTTTCAGCACTTGAGCAGTCTGAGCTGCCCGGGCAGTGTTCAGGAGAAGGTTAAATAGAGCTGTTGAGTTCTGGGCAAACAAATCTCCCTTTGCCAGCTCGAAAGAGAGGAGAACTTCTGCTCTCCTGCCTCTTGCCCAGGAGAAGAGCAGTCAGAGCAGCTCCTTTGCTGAAGGAGCACGAGCAGGGCTGGTTCTGCCCCTCAGCAGCCCAAAACCAGTCGGGCTGAGGAGATGCTGAGGTTCTAACCCACCCCAGTGGGTTTTGAGCAAGCCCTGCTTTGCTCCCTCTGCCCGGTGGGCTCCACCTCGCCCCACGCCAGGGCTCTCCCGAATTCTTTCCCTGTGAACAACAATGAGAAACCTTTGTAAATTAGCTGATTAGTCAGCTCCCCTAATTAGCTAATTACCCCGCTCTGCTTTCACTCTCGCTCTCCCGTTGTTTCCCCAAGCTCAGGCTGGAGGAAGGAGCGCGCACGTGGCTGCGCCGAGATCTTATCCCGCTTTGGAGCCTTTCAACTTGCATGATTCAGCCGTGCAGGGCTGACACGTGGCCGACCTCACACGACTTCTCTCCTCCAAAACCCTTTTGTGAGCGCTGTACCTGCCTCCTGTGCCAGGCACCGGGCGTCTCCAGGGCCGCCTTATGCAAGCGTTCCCTCCTCCGTCCCCGCTGCCAGCAGCTATTCCCGTTCAGCTCCCATCCATCCTCCTGCTCCCTGGGACATCTCGGTTTCCCCCCAAAGCTGGAGGAGAGGGGATGTGTTGTCTGGAGCTAGCGAGGTGTGAAAGCACGGCAGCAGTGCTGCAGGGCCAGACAAGGCATCCCCCAAACGCAAGATCCTGATTCCGGCACTGACGTGTTCCTGGAAACCTGTGTGAGTACACGGTCACCAGCAGTGGGGATTCTCTGGAGTATTTCCCCAGTATTCTCTGGGAATATTCCCCAATATCCTTTGGGGAAATATTCCAGAGTTTGTACAGAAATATTGTTGAAATATCCCCTGGTTTGTGGATCAGGGACCTCCTCACCCACACGCGGCGTGTTTGTACGTAACAGCTTCCGCGCACGGGCTCTCGGCTAGAAAAATCTGGATTTTTTTTTTTTTTATGAGCTCTTCTGAGCTCCAGGCAGGCACAGTTCCTCTGCTGAGGAGTCCCATGGCATAGAGACAGGCTGGGTACAAAAATAGCTCGTTTCGTTTGTTCTGAACTGGTGAGTTTCCTCTGATGCCCCCAGCCCTTGCTCCAGGAGAGATGGAAACAGCTTTTCTTGTGCTTCTCAGATCTCTGTCGTATCCCTTTCCGAGGCTGAGGAGCCCATACCTTGTTCCTAACATTCCTTGTTCCTTTGATCATCTCGTTGCCAGCCTCTGAAGCTGCTGCTCCCTGAATCTGTGATAGTTACCCTGTAGCCTCTGGATGGGGAGGAGGGGGACACAACTTCATGGAGAACTCAAGGCTGGGACAGTGCTATCTGCGTTGTCTTTTGCTCTTCCCCCTCTGCAAGTCTTTTCCTTGATCCTCCGTGGAAATTTATGGGCATGGTAGAAAGCTGAGAGGGTCAAGGAGAGGAGGCTGTCTTGGTCAGGGGGGCCCAGGAAAGGAGTCTGCAGGGGGAAAGTTAATGGATTGTGAAAGGGAGAGAGAGAAGCCTTAATGGGAGAGAGAAAAAAAACAGAAAAAAACCCTCTGATAATCTTCAGGTGGACATTTTTATGTGGCTTTGGCTGTGCTACATCTTCTGTCCCTTCTGCAGGGAAGGTGTGGGAGATGAGCAGGCACTGCAGGTCATGGCACAACAGAGACCTTTCCCTCACCAGGAGCTGCACAGAGGAAGCTGGTTTTATTCCAGCAGCATCTCAGACCCTCTTCTGAGGTGTTTTGGGGTGACTACAACTGTGGATGACACACAGAGGTTGTTAAGCAAGGACCCTCCTCACCCCACACCTGGTGTTGGCTTTGAGGGCGCTGCTAAGTTGACTTTACTCTTTTGTTGCTGTCACATCACGCTCGTGCTGAGGGTTCAGAGATGATCCCATCTGTAATCAGGGGCAGGATTCCCCCCTCCTGCTCCTGCCCTGCCTTTCCCATTTACAGATAGAAATGAAGTCTGTGGTACGGACCCTTAAGCTGGTTAGACACTTGAGACTTGGAAGTCCTTAAGCACATTAGCAGCTGGAGGTCCATTATTATTCATTGAATCTCTCCGGGCTGCTTGGAATCCTCCTTTTAATTGTGTGCATTTCCCTCTGTCCTTTTATCAGGGAAGAAAGAAAGAAAGAAAAAGGGCGAGAGACACAGCAATCGTGTTATCTCATTACCCATCCTGGCCCTGGAATGGGACACAGGCTGGAGTCTGCTCTTCCCCTCCAGCAAAAGGAGGGAGAGGTGCCCATTTTACATATTAATGGCAAAATGTCATACCCTCCCTGCCTCTATCTCCCTTAGCACGCCACAGTTAATAATTCACATTTCATTAACACGTCTGCGCGGCCTCGCGGTGTTTCCCTCCTGTCAATGAAGAGATATTGGGGAGGTTTAGGGGAGCGGGAACTGGGGCAGGAGCAGCTGAGGCAGCTGGTTCAGGCTGGACTCAAAGCAAATGACTTTCAGAGCAGGGGAGTTTTGGGCTCTCCTCTGTGTGTTCACGTATTGGATGTACTTGGGTCACCAAAAGTGCTTCCAGCCCAGAAATATCCCGTTGGTCAAGCAGGAATAGGGGAGGAGAAGCTTTGTGCACTGTCACAATCTGGCCTGGCTGTAGTGACAGAGGGGAGGGAGCTGGGGACACCAAAGCAGGGCGAATTTGGGAGAAAACCTCCCAAAGGGGGGCCCCTCCAGAGAGCAAACCCACACAGACCCTCCCCACAACTGGTTCAGGAAGGATTCCTCGGAGAGAAGTGGAATGAACCTGTTTATTCAACAGGCACAGCACCCCCAGCACACAAAATGAACAATACCGGATGACACCGCTCTGAAAAAGATGACAAATTCAGAAAGTCTCTCTTGGAGGTGGTCGCTCTGTTATCAGTCCGTCCTGTGCTGGGGCAGCTGCTGCAGCCACAAGGTGCAAACTCTCAGTGTTCCCAGGTCCCAGTCTGGAACAAATAGTTCCATAAAAGGGTAAAGGAAAAACAGTCCAGGGAAAAATTTGGACTGTTTAGCTAAACTAACTAATGAGCAGAAGCAAAAAGCAGGAGCAAAGCAGGAGCGCAAAAGCAAAAGCAGCACCATGCACTGCCCTGTCTCTGTGTCCCACCAGCTGTGGGGGAGCAGGCTGATAAAAAAACAAAACTTGCACTCTTCAGAGCCGGTCTTGAAGGCACAGAACATGATATCCAGCATAAACAGAGCACACAAACGGGGATACAAGCATCACAACGTCACCCTAGGACACAGGGCCACCCCACCCTCTGACCTGACCACACTCTCAGAGCACCAAACCACTGGTTTTGAAGGGGGTTCAACAAAACACACCCCGGGAGAAGGTGGCCATACAAGTCCTGCTGCCAGCCTGAGGAATTTTACATGAGGAAACTTGTCTCTTGAGCTTGGTTTTCCACACGCTGAAACATTAATCAACTTTTGAACCATGTACCGTATGAAATATTCATCTTTTTCCCTTGCAAAAAAACCAAACCATAAACCCCAGCTATCTTCAAAGCTGTCTCATGGCGTTCCATGCTCTGATCCTTTAGGAATTGCTGTGTCATTTTCACCTAAGTTTATCCTGTGATTGCTCAAGAGTGAGAGAGCTAAAAATCACTTCAAGAGGGACTTCACTGGTGTGTCTGGGTGTGAGAGAAAAGTGGGCTTTGGCTTGGAATTTTGCTGGCCAGACCCAGGCTGGTTTTGTTTCCCTGAAGGAGAAGAAAGGGGTTTAATGCCATTTTCAAACCTAATTTCATGGGGAAGCCAGTTCACGCTGTGCTCCACCGGCAGGTGATTTCTTGATTAAAATGTTGGAAGAGAAAGCAGCTTAGATCAGCCACCCTTGAAAGGGGAAAATTCTGTCCTGCTGGTCCTTTAAACTGGTGGAAAACCCTTCCTCAGCAGGCATTGATGTCTTTCAGGAAAGGGAAGAGCCATGAGTCTTGAAGGGATGATACATCCTCAGCAAGGCTGTTCCTCTCAAACTTACCAAGCTACATGTGCTTGGAAAGGAGCCCTCATAAATAAGTGTAAAACAAAAGAAAATAAAAACCCAGATATGAAATGTCCCTTCCATTAGCAGACCTTAAGGCACTTTTAGAAACATGGGATGAATGAAGTCTCTCCCTTGCCCTGTCTGGGGTAAACAAATCCATCCTGTCCTTCAGCTCGATCTTGCAGTAATGTCATAATCCCACCTTTATTACATCACTGTTGTCATGGAAATAACTGTGATTTCATAAAGTCTCTGTAATGACTTTACCACAAGATCCATTAGGATGGGAAGATGGATTGTGAAGGCTGGAAAAATGCTTTCTTTAAGCAAATGCATACTGGATAATTAGCAAATGCGGCAAAGGGAAGGAATGGAAATTGGATGGGAAAAAAATAAATGGGTCCATCTTTAACACGGGCTATTTATGAACATTTTCTTTGATTTGGTTTCAAATGGCACAAAGGCACTATTATAATATTCCAAATCAGCCTAGAAGTCCCATACTTCAGGGCATAGTCAGCACATGTTGAACAAAAAAGCCGAGCCCTGCCCTAACCATTTCCCTCTGAGACTCCCTGGGCTTTGAAAGAAAGGTTTTGGGCTTTCCCTGGTGGCTGAATGGAGGAGCAGGTTGGATGGGCTGAGGAGGAAGATCCTGGGGGCTGTCCTGGCCAGGAAGCCTTTTGTGTCTCCAAGGTCTTTGGATTTGCCTGGAGTGAGTAACCCTTCCAAGGCCAGAGAGGTGCTGGGATCCTGGACATCTGCAGGAGGCAGGTGGTGGGATTAAACCTTGGATGAGGGGCAGCTGGGCTGCAAAGTGGCAAAGAAACTGGCTTGTGTCTCATTAAAGGTGTTGGAGGGAGGCTGTGTGAGCAATTCCTGCCTGGAATGCCTGCACGCGCCCCTGGCACTGCACCCTCAAAATACAAGTGGGGGGCTGCCCATTGCCCTGAAAGGAGGCACAGGCAGGTGAGGAAAGGTTTGATGGAATATCAGAGCTCCCTGAACAAGAGTCCTGCATCTCTCAGCACTCCACCCATCAGAGTGACCTTGCACTAACAGCTAATGCACGGAGGGATTCCCACTCTGCCTTCCTCTCTCCCAGAACCTTCTGATGCAGGTGGCTTTTTCCTTATTTCTGCTTCCCTTAGGAGCATCTCAATCCCTTATCGAGATGTGGTTATTTTTAATTTCTGGAGAATAACAGTGTATTTGTGATGGTGAGGCGCACGTTGCTTGATGAATAGGCCCATGGGGAAGGAGGGAGGAGGCTGCAAAGTGCTGGCAGTGGATTCCTGCTCTGACCTGTGCAATCTCTTCCCTCCTGTCTCAGTGCCCTTGTGGCACAGCTGTGCAGCTCCCTGGGGACACCGGAGCTCAGGGAACAAGGAGAGGAGCAGGGGTTCAGGGAGGAGGTGTGGGAACACTGTTCTTGGGAAATGCTCCATTGAGAGCTGCTGGTTCAGTGCTGAAACACCTCTGGGAGAGCAGGGGCTGCCTGTGCTGTCCTTGCCTTCAAGAGTTCAGCATCTCCCCAGCTCCTCTTTGCCAGCTCTGCCTGGCGTGGGAGCAGAGATGCAGGAGAGCACTCATGAGCTAATTGAAGTGGTCACATCCTCGCCAGCAGCATTTCCCACATTAGCCAAATTCCATCTAAAAACTAATCTCCCAGTCAAGACAAATCTCTTCTCTGCAATCCTCTTATCATATTTACATATTGGAATCCAGGCATGGCTGCTGAGCTGGGCCACGGTGACACTTGTGGGGATGGCAGCCCTGAGGTGCCTGGCACTGCTGGCTGGAGCAGGTTCAAGGCACTTGTGACTCCTGCATTCCCCAAGTCCCTGTCTGTGACCGTGTTCACAGGGGTCTGAGGATGAGGGAAGAGCTGAGGATCTGACTCCATGTTTCAGAAGGCTTGATTTATTATTTTATGATATATATTATATTAAAACTATACTAAAAGAATAGAAGAAAGGATTTCATCAGAAGGCTAGCTAAGAATAGAAAAAGAAAGAATGATAACAAAGGCTCTGTCTCAGACTCTCTGTCAGAGGCAGCTGACTGTGATTGGCCATTAATTAAAAACAACCAACATGGGCCAATCACAGATCCACCTATTGCATTCCACAGCAGCAGATAATCGTTTGCATTCTGTTCCTGAGGCCTCTCAGCTTCTCAGGAGGAAAAGTCCTAAAGAAAGGACTTTTCATAAAAGATGTCTGTGACACCTGTCTGCCCTGGAGGGATCTGAGGAGTGGAGGAGCTGCAGCCCAGCTCAACTGCTTAAAGTAGTCTTGAGCTGCTGATCCCTGCTCCTCCTGGTAGGTGAAAAATACCAGCTAAGGGGAAAAAACCCCTGTGGTTGGGCTCCACACAGATACAGGATGATCAGTGAGCATTATCTCATTAATCAGATCTTGCCCAGCTTTAATTGCCAGCACTGTTACTGACTGCTGTCCAACCCACGATGGAGGCAGAGCAGGACTTGGCCCTGAGAAGTAGCAACTTTTGGTGATTAATCCTTGCTGCTGGTCACGTGCAGCTGTTAATGATCCCCTGGGATGTCTGGCTGGAACAGAGGAGATGGTAGGAGCCCCTTGTGCTGGCTGGGCTCCAGCTTTGGCTGTGCAGCTCAGCCAGACAAAATTCCCCCTGCGCTGCCAGCCATCCAGTGGAACACTGAGGTGAGAGCAGCCAGCCCCAGGTTGTGCCAGGGGAGGTTTAGGTTGGATATTGGGAACAATTTCTTCATGGAGAGTGCTGTCAAGCCCTGGAACAGGCTGTTCAGGTAGAGTCACCACCCCTGGAGTGATTTAAAAGCAGTGCAGACGTGGCATTTGGGGACATGGCCAGCGGTGGGCTTGGCAGTGCTGGGGGAATGGTTGTGCTTGATGATCTGAGAGGGTTTTCCCAAGCTAAACAACTCCATATTCCTCCTTCTTTCAGGGCAGGGAAATGTGTGCTCTGAAACATCTGCTCAAGTCCATAAAAATGTGTTAAGGGGAGGGAATTATTCCTGCCTGCCCAAGTGCAGTGAAGCAGGTGACCATGGATGCTGACAGGGGAGGGAAGAGATTGGCACAGCCCAAATGGGAATCACTCAGCCCTTCCCACGGGAATACCTCAGCCCCACCTACAAACCAGCTCTTGGACACATCCCAAGCTGCCTTCAGGTGCTTTGCTGGAAAGCAGCAATGTCCCAGTGCTGACTCACGGGCTGGGGATTGGGAATGCCACATCCTGGCACTCAAACTCCAGCCCTGCTGCCACTTTTTCCAGCAAATACACGATTATTCTCCATATATATAATAATATATAATTATTTCATTCCTTCTGACATATATATAATGTAAAAAAAAAATTAATATATATAATATATATAAAATATATATAATATAATATATAAAGTTAATTATATATATGATAATATATATATAATTAATATATATAATTAATTCTCCATATATATAATATATAATTAATTTTATTCCTTCTGATATATATAATATATAAAAATATATAATATATAAATAGATATAATATATATTATTTATAATACATATAATATATAATATATAAATATTATATATTTATATATAAAATATAAATATATAAAATATAAATATAATATATATTATATAATATATAACAATTAATTATATATGACAATATATATAAATTTAATATATATAATTAATGCTCCATACATATAATAATATATAATTAATTTTATTCCTTCTGACATATATAATATATAAAAATTAGTTAACATATATAATATATAAACTTATGTATAATATAGCATATATAAAATTGATTATATATATATGATAATAAATATAAATTTAATATATATAAAATTAATTCTCCATATATATAATAATTTATAATTAATTTTGTTCCTTCTGACATCACTTTGGGGCTCACCACCCTGGGCCTTGGAGCTTTAGCACAGAAACATGGTCAAGAGGGTTTTTTTTCCCCAAGCTTTGTATCTGAGTTTGGAAATTGGGCACCAGTGAAGGAAGTAAATAGTGTTTTAACTTGTTCAGTTAAAAAATGTTATTTTAAAAAAACCCCACATAAATCAACTGTAATCAGAACCAAGCCTCCTAAAATGAAGCATTTTGATTCACGTTGAAATTAATTTGTTGACTTCCAGAGCGCTGGTTTTGGGGTGTGGTTTTTTTACACTGTAATGATTCTTTACCTGTGCTAATGAGGTCCTGGGGTCTGAAGAATTGGTACAGTATTGACACCTCACTCCCTTTTTGTGTCTGATCCAAGCTCTGAGGAAGTCAGTGAAAAGAATGCCTTTAACAGGAGTCCACCCAAGCCTCTATAATCTGTGCTTTGTTGGGCCTGGCTGAAGGATGTGGGGATCCTTTAGGGTCCATTATGAACAGAGTCCATCTTCTTCCTTCCCTGAAGCCCTTCCTGGGCAGCTCTCAGACAACATTGATTTTATTCAGATGGGCTGCAGGTTCTTCCTATTTATTACCAGGATGTTTTCCTCTTTAAACATGCTCTGCCTTTGATGAGGTCTGTGAGGAATGCTACCTTTGCCAGTGTGGTGGTGTCTCATGGAGCAGCAGGACAGGAATCATCCTGTCTCCTTGGCTGCCTGTGCCATCCAGGAGAAGAAATCCTTCCACTGGCAGAGGTGTCCCTGCACCACCAGGCGCGTGTGCTGCTTGTTTATGCACTCACTTACCTTATTAGCAGTAAGATTTGCCCTTTTGACAAATCCCCAGAGACTGAAGGACTGCTCCCTGCCAGGGCTGAGGCTGAAAAATGTTTTAAACTGTCACAGACATCTTTTATGACAAATCCTTTCCTTAGGATTTTTCCTCCTGAGAAGCTGAGAGGCCTCAGGAACAAAATGTAAACAATGATTATCTGCTGCTGTGGAATGCAACAGGTGCATCTGGGATTGGTCTCATGTGGTTGTTTCTAATTAATGGCCAATCACAGTCCAGCTGTCCGGGCTGTCTCAGCCACTCACAAGCCTTTGTTATTCATTCTTTTTTTATTCTTAGCCAGCCTTCTGATGAAATCCTTTCTTCTATTCTTTTAATATAGTTTTAATATAATATATATAATAAATCAGCCTTCTGAAACATGGAGTCAGATCCTCGTCCCTTCCCTCATCCTAAGACCCCTGTGAACACAGTCACATTAAACCAAGTCCTGATTTTGAACTTATCCTGCTGTGCTCACTTTGAAGCAGCTTGTGAGACAAACACCTTATTTACCACCCTCAGATGAGTTGCAGCCCTTTGGATCAGGCGTGTCCTGGCTTTCTCCCTGTGTTTAAATGGACTTGGATCATGCAATTTGCAGAAAAACCCTTAGAAATCAGTGCCACATTGCTGGCATAGGGAGCAATCAGGTGTCCAGGTAGATACAGTCACCTTCACACTCCTCAGTGCACCCACAAAGGACACTCTGGTGTGTCCACTTTGGGTCTCACAGGGTGGGGAGGAGGAGGAAGGACATGGAAAACTGTTTTTTTTTCCTTACAGGATGAAGTTCAGGAAAGTCTGACTTGTCCTTTTTTTCCTGACTAAAAGCATCCAGCTGCTGCCACGATTTTGCTTTAGAGCCTCTGTTCTAGGCAAGGGAAACAACCAATGCCCCTGCAACTCCCTTCCCTCTCCCTAAGCTGGAGCTGTCCCATCCCTGGGAGCGTTCAAGGCCAGGCTGGGTGGGGCTTTGAGGAACCTGGTGTAGTGGGAGGTGGAATTGGATGATTTTTAGAGTCCCTTCCAGTTCAAGCCATTCTGAGACACCTGGCTCAGGGTCATCCCTGGCCTGCTGAGGATGTGGCACATCTGTGAATGCACTTGTGTATCGGTCTTTAAGGACGATGGGGCTAATTTCCCCTGCTGTTGTACTCATATTTTCCCTATCTTTGGAGTGTTCCTGCCATGCTGGGTGTTCAGAACCCAGGAAATTCCTCTGGCTGCCCTGGAGACCTCGAGCCCCTGCTCAAGGGGTCAGAGACCTTGGCACAGAGCCCAAGACCCCTGTGCCTTTGATTTAGCCCTTGGAAAAAACAAATACCAACCTTTATATGAAGAATTACAAGCCACGAAAGTTTAAGTAGAATGATAGGGAATTTATCACAAGGTGAAAAATAGAGTTTTAGAGGTTTTTAGCATAAGAGTTCAGAAGACAAATTAGAAGAATCTGAGTGTGTTCTGTCTTCCTCCTTCTTCTTCTTGGCCTCCATCTTCTGCTGTGATGTTGGCACTTTAAGATTAGTTTAGAGTAGAAGCTCACTGTCTAACATAAATAATAAGTATTAGAAAGTAATTGTAAATATTGTACATGTAGTTTTTAGTATTAAAACAATAACACCATCCAAAAGCAAGCAGAGTGCCTCTGTCTTGCTGAAAAAACCTCAGCTAGACAAGAGAAAAAAAATGTTATAAATAAGATACAATAAACAACCTTGAGCTCTGACTCCTTCTTCAAGTGCCAAACTGAAAAAAGAGATTTTCTACCTTATCTCAGAGCCACTCTGACCAACTGAAAACCCCGAGAGCTGGGGTCCTGCCTGTGCAGCAATCCCCCTGTGTCACCCTGGGAGGTGCCTGCAGATGGAAGGAGGGGATCACAGACACCCCGAGTGCCTGCAGATGGAAAGAGGGGATCACAAGGATAAACCCACCCCAAACAAGAAGATGTCTTTACCAAGCAGAAAGATAGCACAGGCAAACAAGCCAGCAAAGTTGCAAGTAGAAAAAAGGTCTCAGAATTTTCCACTGCAAGAAAACTGAAAAAAACATCTTCTAGCTTAAACTGTAATGTACTAACTTTTAGTGATTGGAGAGCAGTAACATGAATGTGGTAATTATAGGAGTTATGACAGGCTATAGATAAAAGTTAAAGTATAAATTGGTTCTACTGTATTCAAATGCTAAGCACAGGAAAGTATATAATGCATTGTAACCAAAATAAAAGTACAGAATGCATTGTAACCAAAACCAAAGGGTCTCCAGGCCTGCCTGCAGCTGGAGCTGACAGCTGTAGGCACAGCTCTGTCACCCACCACCCTGCACTGCTGTAACCTCTTGGTTGGATGGAATAAACTGCATTTTGGAGAGCTGCCTGGAGTCCCACATCTCTCATTCAGGCTCTTACAAGGAGCTTTCCCCAGAGCCGGGCTGTGGAGGCACCGCAGCCCCGAGCAGTGCAGTCCCTCCCTCCTTCCCTTTTCTGTTTTCATTTCATCACCATGCTCAGGACTGAGTGGTAACGAGCAAGTCCCCAAATAACCTGGTTTCCAGCAGCAGCCTGACTTTTCCACTGTGAGCAAAACCTGTTTCTGGTATAGTTTGTCCACATGTGTGTCCTGCATGACCCCACAGGAACCGCAGGCTCTTTGCAGGGGCCCAGAGCAAAGCAAACCTGTCTGAATTCACAGCCCCACAAACCAAAAGGTTGAAAAAAATCCCTGCCTTGGGAGTCCTCTGAGTGCAGTAAAAAGCCTTGGGAATACACAGCCAGTGATTTGTGTGAGGGAGGATTTCGCTGAGCAGAAGGGATTCAGACAAACTTGCAGAAGTGGAAGTGCAGCTTAACGGCAGAGCTGGGTTCATTTGTCAAGCCCCTTCCTTGCTTCTGTACTTAGGAGAGTGAAACAATAATTAGGAGCAAAGCTTAGGTTAATCTACACTGAGAACATGATATTCAGCAGCTTTATTAAAAGGGGTGGGGAGGGGGCAGGCATGGGGCTGCTTTGGCTCATTTTAATTTTCAGCTTCATCTTTGGTGCTCGCGAGTGTTGGAAAATAACCCCGTGCTCCACTGACTGTGTGGGGAAGGAATCTCAGCTGGAGAAGATGGAGCAGTTGCTCCCTTTCAGAGCAGCCTGCTGATTGTGAAAGTACCATTAGACAGCTTGTGGAAGAAGGCTCTTAGGTGTGAAAACTGCTTCTCCCCGTGCAGGCTGAAAAGGCCAACGTGGCATTTGCGAAGCCCTGGTGAGCGTCACGGGCGTGAAACTTCCCTCTGTCCCCTTTCCAAACCCAACTCCCCGCCAAGCTGTCCCTGAGCAGCAGCAGCATCACTTTCCTTCCCACTGCAAGCCAGGAGAAACCTGGCTTCTCCCTCTTGCTTGCTCTCACAGCTGGCTGCTTGTTCCAGCATGGATCCTCACTGAACCCCGTGCTGTCTTTCCCATGGGTTTGATCCATATGATCCAGGAGGCTTTGCAGGGTCAGTGTTCACCCAGGAGGAGGAATAAATGCCAAGGCAGGTTGTTTTATTGAAATAGAAGTGGAATATATCGGCAGGGGGAGGGAGGACATCCCCATCTCCATCTCCATTTCCATTTCCATCTCCATCCCCATCCCCTCCACCCAAGTCTGGTCAGGCTGCCCTTGCACCAAGCTGATAAAAGTCTTCTCAGCTGTTGGGGTTGTCCTTGTTGGGATCCCTCAGAGGAATTATAGGACCATAATTCACAGCTGCTCTGCTGGAATTCTCCATATACAGGAGCACCTGTCAGGCACTTATCCCTTATGGATTTTTACAGCAGCTTTTACGATAGGTAGAGAGAAACTCCAGCTGGCTCGAGCGACCTTTTAATCACCAAGTGATGCCTTCAGCTAAAAGCCCTGCACCTGAGGTGACAAACACCCAGCCTGTTGCTTGGAGCCTCTTGGCTTGATGGGAGCTGCAGGACTCCTGTGGAAGGAAAATACAGCTCTGCATCCTCTGTGCCAGCAAAGGAATCAGTTCTGGAATAGAGCAAGTGTGGCAATGCCTTTCCTGAGTCAGGAAAGTCATGGCATGGAGTTATTTTTCATCTGAAAGCCTTCAGGTGGTGTTTGGGTACTGGTGTTTGCCAGCTGGAGTGAGGGCAGGGCATGGGGAAGGCAGGCAGACTGCCTGCAATGGTGGGGATCAGATTTCCCTGCTGTGGGGCATTTGTTGAGTCCCCAGGAGGAAGGAGGAAGCGAATTTGACTTTTTGTTTTTAGAAGGTTAATTTATATTATATTATATTATATTATATTATATTATATTATATTATATTATATTATATTATATTATATTATATTATATTATTGTAGTATAGTATATTATAGCATATTATATTATATCTGTACTAAACTATACTGACGAATTCAGAAAGGATACAGACAGAAGGCTACAAAGAATGATAATAATGTAAACTTGTGACTCTTTCCTGACACAGCTGGACCCTGATGGGTCATTAAGTAAAAACAATTCACATGAGACCAACCAAGCAACCACATGTTGGATAAACAATCTCCAACCACATTCCAAAGCAGCAAAACACAGGAGAAGCAAATGAGAAAACTATTGTTTTCCTTTTCTCTGAGGCTTCTCAGCTTCCCAGGAGAGAAGAATCCTGGGCAAAGAGGATTTTCCAGAAAATATGATGGTGGCACTTGGGGAGAATCCTTTTGGATGTATCAGTAACCACGGAAGGGACAAGGGGCAGCTCACTGAGGGTGGATGGATGTGTTCCAACAGTGCTGGATAGAGGGAAGGGATAAAATTCTCTGCAGGCTCTCGGAGGAGCCCTCAGAGGTCTCCAAAACTGACCAAGTTCTGCTCCAGGAGCCACCCAGGCTGCAGGGACTCGGCTCTGCCTCCCCAAATAAAGCTGGAATCAGTCAAAGCAAGAGATTTACAGCAGCTTGCTCCAGATAAGTGGCTTAAGAGCCTCAACTTTTGTTCTCAGGGAAATGCAGGTCTCCTCACCAGGTTGCCTGGAAGTGTGGAGAACAGAAGTAGGAAGGAGATAAGCGAAGAGCTCGGTGCTCCAAAAACCAAACAACCATCCCAGAGTCTCAGCAACTGGAAGATGATGGATGTGCATGCAGGGAGATAAGGGCGTGGGAGGTCCTGAGATGGTCCCGTGCTGTTTTAAAGGAGAAAAAAAAAAAAGAAACAAAAACAAAACTGTTGGCTGGAGTCCCACTTACACTGTAGGAAAACACACTCAGGTTTTTGGGAGCTCTCTTCCCACTTGCTGAAGGAAGACAAGGGCTTTGTGTTAGGGGAAGAGTTGGGCTTCATGTAAGCAAGAAATCACCTCAGTACAGGCCTCCTCCTTGCCCAAGAGGGGCTTCCCATGTGGATTTTACTCCCCATTTTAACAGGAAATTGAGAAAAAACTGGATTAAATTTCCATTCCCCAGCATTGCTGCTCCTCACTTGTGTATTTTAGAACCTGAAACAAGCCCTGCCATGCTTGTTAATGATGGGGTTGAAGTGCCAAACAGCTCTGTGCAGGATCTTCTGGAATTCCAGATTGCTGGGGGGGGGCTCAAGCAGTGATGAGACCCATTTGAAGAAATCCAGCATGGGATTTTAAAGAGCAGCTAAAAGCCAGCATATGTGTGGAAAGAGCAGATGCTGGGAGACTGTGCTGGGCTTGCTCTGCTTTATTCCCTTTTTTTTTTTTTAATTTTTAATTTTTGTTTCTGCTGATGAGCACGGCCTGGGCAGGAGATGGGTTGGGTTGGGTGGGCTTTGGGTGTGACACTGAGCAGCCACACTGATGTCTCTTAGGTGTTGCTCTGGGTTGACTTTATGATGCTTTTATCCCCAATCCTCTGTTCTGTTATGCTGAATAATAAGTTTTGTACCTTTAACACTTGTTCCAGAGAGCGAAGAGAAAAGATGCCTGGAGTTTTTTTTTTTTTCAGACACTGCACTCACTCCTCCACTCTCCTTTATTTTAATTAATTTTAACTAACTAAAACAAAAAAAATCCCTAAACTATAAGTTTTTTCCCCCTTTTCTTTAAACCTGTTTAAACCTACTCTAAACTAAATACCCAGAAAAACACCAACAACTCACACCTGAAACCCACCGAACCGAACCTAAGCCACAACATTTCCAACACCAAAAATACTAATAATAGACTAAATAAACTAAATAATAAATAAACTAAACTACTACCCAAAGAGGAGACTTCCTAAATTTATCATCTCTTTTAAAACAACAAAAAAATTTATTATTTAATATTATTTAAATTTTATTATTTGAAAAACAAAATTTTTCCGCTTTTCTCCAAAAAAATTTTTTCTCCCAAACCAATTAAAAAAAAACCCAAAAAACCAATTAAATCTACTTTTCTAAAAAAAAAAAAAAAACCAACACCTTTAAAAATTCTCTCCCAAATTTACCCTAAACCAAAACAAATACAGTGTGCACACCTAGTGACAGTGTCCCCACCATGCTGACAGCACAGAAGGGTCCTGCACTGACCCTTTTCCCCAACACCCCCAGGAAATCCAGGAATTTTCTCTTGTCAAGCCTCCTCCAGGTTTCTGTTCCTCCACCAGACACAGCCACAGCTCCTGGGAGCCTCCTGCTCGGCTAAGAGCTGGGTTAAATTCAGTGTTCCCTGGAAATGTCTCTTGATATATTTTACAGTTTAATATTTGTCCTCTGTGAGGCATCTTCCTTTCATGCTAAAAGTGCACCTATTATATGCATGGCTTATTCTGAAATTCCTGGAGGATGCTGGAGGCTTGGGCTGTCTGCATCCCTCCAGCAGGAAGGCTCCCAAGTTCATACAACTCTCAGCCCTTATGGGCTGCACGCATTTTTAGGGGATAAATTCACCACAGCAGTCAGGGTCCTATTTTATGGCTTAAAAAAAAAAAAACAACCAAACAAACCCAAACAAACAAGCAAAGAAACAAACAAAAAGCCCCCAAAACCTACCAAACAAAAAAACCCAAAACACCCAAAACCAAAACAAATGAAAAACATCAACAACAAAAACCAACAAACAGAAAACCAAAAAAAACCAAACCACCAAAAGACCAACACAAAAAACCCCAAAACAAAAAAAACCCAAAAAACTAAAAAAAAACCCAAAAAACCAAACCAAACAAAAAAAAACCAAACCAAAAAACCCCAAAAACCCCCCAAAAAACCAAACCAAACCAAAAAAAAAAAAAAAAAACAAAAAAACCCCACAAAACAACAACAACAACAACAACAAAAATAACCCAAAACACCAAAAAAAACCAAACCAAAACCCCCAAAAAAACCCCAATTAAATGGGTTTTCCCTGTGCCTCCTGGATTCTTGACTGGAGGCTTCATGTGCAGGCCATGAGCATTAGCCAGAAAAAACCATTCTGGAAGGGCAAGGTGTTGTTTTTCCACCTGCTGGGGAAAATCCTTTATCTCTGGATTTGGAGATGTGTCCTCCTGCAGTCCCTCTGCAGATTTAGGAATCTTATCCCGCTTTCAGTGATTTTTTAAACCAACTTGCAAGAACTTGATTTTTCCACTCTAAAGCTTGGCTTATTTGCCGTTAGCTATGGGTCCTGCTAAAAGCAAAACAAGACCTGAAAAAGCAGCAAGTCCTAAATTTTTACTTTGGGATGGATTTGGGATTGGAGGTTGTAGATGCCCCGTGCCAGGTTGGATGGAGCCCTGAGCAGCTTGACCTAAAGAGTGGGATCAATGCCCATGGCAGGAGGTTGGAGTTGGGTGATCCTTAAGGTCCCTTCCAATGATGGATTGGAATAAACTCTGTGATTTTATTCAAAAATCTCCCCCAGTGCTGCTGAATTTCAGTGCAGAGCTGTATTCTCACCTCCTTTGCCAGCATCAATCCCTGTTTCCATGGTCCCACTTTTCTCCTGATGAGAATCTGACCATGCAGGGGATCAATCTCTCCTGGACAGCCCAGAGGAAATTCCCAGTGGAATAACAGGAACCAAGTGATGCTGGGAAGCTCTTCCTGCCCTGGGCTGATCAGGGCATGGTTTGGCACCCAGGTGGTCCCACCAGCAGCATTCCCAGTCCAAACCAGTTCCCACCACGGAGGACTCGTGGGGAGGTCACTTTTCCTTTGCTGCTTGCAAGACAAATGTCAGATTTGAATGACTACACTGTGGGCAGCTGGGGCAGAAAATCAATTAAAATACCAAGCAGCTTAGAAACAGGAGCTTTAATTACTCACAGGCAGGTCTTTAAAGGGGAATGAAACCACCAGCCCAGAGTAAGGCCTCCTCTGCCCTTATTCCAGAGGTCTCAGGAAGCCTCCATGGAGCTTTTTCTGAGCATCCAGTGCTGTGTGAGCTCTGTCACCCCAGGACATTGGTGGGGACGGGGCTCCCTGCAGGTCCAGGTGTTGGCAGCTGGGTTGGCAGCGAGGGGTGAGCTGCCTGGCAGGGTGTCCCATCTCTGTGAGTGGGATTTCGGCTCCCCAGCCCCTCAGTGAGCATTTTGTCCATCAGCGCTTTGGGAGGCAAACCGTACCCCAGCACAGGACAAAGTGCTGGGCATTACAGGGGAAAACAACAACAAAATAATCACACTTTTCTCAGGGATCTGCAGGCTGCAGAGCCTGTTTATCCTGTTTATTTGCTTTCTGCTGACTTGCTCCCCATCCAGCGTGGGCCTTGAGCGAGGGCAGGAGCCGTGGGGATTTCGGGAGCCGTGGGGATTTCGGTAGCTCTTTGGTGGCCCAGCTCCTCCTCCCCCTTCAAAAGCATCCCAGTGCCATTTGTGGGGCTGTTGCACAACCCCAGAGCAGCGTGGCAATAGCACAGAACAAAACCAAGCATTGCTGCAACTCTTGCAGGCTTTGCAGATGCCTGTCCACATCAATGTCCTGCTGGGAAGCGCACAGGGTGAAATGAGGCTGGGTGGGAGCCTGCCAGGGAACAGGCTGAGCTTCTCCTTTCCCAGCCCACTGGAAGAGCCTCAGGACACAAGGTTGCTCTGCAGGATGTGCCAAAAAAAGAAGGAGGGAGCCTGGGTTTATTTTTACGTAACTTGAGGGAAGGAAAGGCAAGACAGGCTCTGCTTTGTGCTCTGAATCAGAAGTTTGGACGCACAAAGTTTCAGCTCTTCTTCCTGACTGCTTGCCACGGGCAATCCTGAGTCTTCCAGGGGGCTGCCCCCTGGCTGTCCTTCCCCCCACCCTAAAAGGAGACAGGATGATTTAAACCTCTCATCTAGAGGAAAAAAATAACAACAATAATAAAAAAGGAATCTGCCTGGGAAGAACAGAGGAGGCTTCTGCCTGCTTGCAGGGAGGAAGGCATTTAAAAATATTCCCTGTTGACAGAGAGAAGAGTTACTGCAATCCCTGAGCAGCCAGGGTGGGGCAGAGCTAAGGAGCTCTGCAACAGGGGGTTCCCACCAGTGACTGCTGCTTTTTGGGGCTCCTGGCCTGGATTGCAGCAAAACTCATTGTGGAGAGCTCAGTGTGCTTGCACCAGGGTCTGGTGGCTTCCAGGGAATGGTGGAGCCGGGCTGGGGGAGCTGGAAGGGACACACGACGTGACACTGTGCTGTTCTGGGGGGTGATTCAGCAGCTGGAGCTCTCTCCTGCTCTGTGAGGCGCTTTTCCTTCCTAGAGAAACCTTCCAGGCTTGAGGGTGCAAGGAACATTCCGTGAGCAGAGAGCTGAGCTCAGGCTGTGCCTCAGGGGGAAGGGCTGAGGGTGCCTTAGGGACCACTGGGGTGCAGCTGGAGCTGCTCTGGGGTAACTGGGATGTGACTGCTGCAGGCAGCCCAGAGGAGAGGGCCATGAAGGTGACTGGAGGGAGGGATGGAGCCTCTAACGAGGAGAGGTCCTCTGCTGTCAGGAAAGAATGGGGTCTGTCCAGCCTGGATGAAGAGAAAGCTCCCAGGGTGACCTAATAGTGGCATTTTAGGGTTTTTTAGTACAGAAGAGCTGGAGAGGGATTTTGGACAAGGAGGAAGGGTTTCATCCGAACAGAGGGCAAGGTTAGATGGGATATTGGGAAGGAATTGTTCCCTGTGAGGGTGGGGAGGATCTGGCACAAGATATCCAGAGAAGCTGTAGCTGCTCCATCCCTGGAAGTGTCCAAGGCCAGGTTGGATGAGGCTCGGAGCCACCTGGGACAGTGGAAGGTGTCCCTGCCCATGGCAGCAGATGGAACTGGGTGAGCTTTAAGGATCTTTAAGGTCCTTCCAACCCAAACCATTCTGTGATGGTTTTATCACGGGATTCCCCCTGGAGTCTCTCCCACGTCCCCATCAGGGACTTGGGATGTGCAATACTGTCGGGGTCTCCAGCTGGTCACAGTGACCCCGAGAAAAGTTGGAAAGTCTCTTTTCCCAGCCTGGCGCTTGAAGAAGGAGTCAGGGCTCTTCATTTCTGGGTCTCAAGGTTGTTTATTGCTCCTTATCTGTAAAATTCTTTCCCCTGTCCTGCTGAGGTCTGCTCAGCAAGAGAGTCTAAGACACTCTGCCTGCCCCCAGGGTGGTGTTATGTCTTTATACTAAAAACTACATACAAAATGTTTACAATTACTTTCCACCTATGTCAGACAGTGAGCTACTCTAAACCAATCTGTAAGGGCCAACATCACAGCAGAAGATGGAGGCCAAGAGGAGGGAGGAGAAAGGCTGGACATGCCCAGTTCCCTCCATCTTGCCCCCTGAACTCCCATTCTAAAAAACCCCAAAATCTACTTCTCCACCCCGTGATAACTTCACTATTATTCTACTTAAACTGTTGTGGTTTGCAGATCTTCATACAAGGTTGGTAATTTGCTCCACGGGTCATAATCAAACCCACAGGGGCATCTTGGGCTCTGTGCCAGGGTCTGTGAGTCCCCTGGCAGGGGTCTGGGCTGCTCAGGACAGCCAGAGGGATGTCCTGGGTCCCGACACAATACCTGCCATGACCCCCCTGCCAGCTGCTGTGCCCAGCTCTGCGGCAGCTCAGACCTTTGCAGGGGCTGTTTGGGCACCGAGCTGCGGCACAGCCCTGTCCCCATGGAGGTGACAGCGCCCCAGGAGTGCCCAGGACACCCAGCCCTGAGTGGTGCCAAGGCCAGCTAAGGAAAATCCCCACGTGCTGGAGCCAAGGGATGACATTGCAGGGACAGCCTAGGTCAAAATAAATTGCTTTCTGGCATTCTGAGATTATCTAAACCCTTCCTTTTCCCAGGGTGAAAGGGAACAAAGGCCTGCTCAGGAAAGAGCCTGGAATACTGTTTTCCCTCAGCCGCAAGAGCTTTATTAGGAGAGAGGGTAAACAAAGAGAGTTGGGGTTAATTTACTCAGGATGGGGAGGAGGGAAGCAGAGGCTGCTGGGTTTTGAAGGCTGCCACTCCGGTGCTGCTGGTGTGGCTGGCAGGGGCTGCAGTTGACTGGCAGGCCTGGGTGCTCTCTCTAATGGCTCATTTTTTGTATTTTTGGGGTCCCTGGATGGAGGAGGAAAGAATGAGTTTGACTCCATGTTTTTAGAAGGTTAATATATTATATTATGTTATATTATATTATATATATTGTTATATATATTGTTATATTATATATATTGTTATATATTATATTGTTATTATTAGATTACATTGGATTAGATTATAAAAATTATTTGAGGTTATAAAATATATATTAATTTATTATATAAATATTATTAAATATAAATTTATTATTGTTAAATATAAGTTTTTGTGTGTTTTTTTAATTTTTACTTTTTTATTTTATTTATTTATTATTATTAAATATAAATTTTATTCTATGGCTATAATATATATATTTTAAGTTATATTATGTTATAAATTCATTACTATATTATATTATAATAAAAACATAATATAATATAATATAATATAATATAATATAATATAATATAATATAATATAATATAATATAATATAATATAATATAATATAATATATTCTAGAATGTTATACTAAAACTAAACTAAATAATAGAGAAAGTATACTCACAGAAGGTTTAACAAGATATTAATGAAAAACTCGTGACTCCTTCCAGAGTCCCGACACAGCTGGACAGTGATTGGTCATTAAGTCAAAACAATTCACATGAAACCAATCAAACAACCACCTGTTGGATAAACAATCTCCAACTCCCATTCTAAAGCAGTAAAACACAAGAAAAACAAATGAGATAATATTGGTTTCCTTTTCCTCTAAGGCTTTTTTAGCTTCCCAGGAAAAGAATCCTGGGCAAAAAAAAAAATTCAAAAAATAGGATAGTAACACTCATTGATCCTCCTGGATCCCTTCAACCTCTCAGCAACTTCTCAACCTCCATGTATAAAAAAATAACAAATTTTAAAATAAAAAAATTAATATTAAATAATTTTATTAATTCTTTATTAAATAATTTTAAAAAATAAATAATTTAAAATTTTAAAGGGAGTGACTCTTCTGGGACAAGTGGCAAAGTCTTTTCCAGAGCAGTGTGCTGAGCTTCCACAGGTGGGGATTTTCTCTCAAGTTTCATAAAATCCTCATTTCTTTAATGCAGTCACAGAGTGGTTTGGGTTGGGAAGGAACCTTAAAGCTGATCTCGTCCCAACCCCTGTGCCATGTGCAGGGATTCACCATTCTGGTGCTGCAGCCAGTTGACAGCGAGGATTCCCAGGCCTTGGTGTAGCACAGAGGAGTTTGCTCTGCTGGGTTTGGAAACTGGAGCGAGATATGGAGAAAAAACCAGAATTTTTAAAAAATCCTTAAGGGTTTGGAAGCCAGAGTGGAAGCCTGGTTTTTTTCTTTATTTCAAAAGTTCCACGTTCCTGCAGTCCATGGAGAACCATGGCATGAAGGAGAATTCCTTATTCTTTGCTCTGAGCTTCCAAGCTGTGACCTGAATAAAATCCCTCCTTCCTCTTTCCTGGGATTTTTCTCCTTTTTCCCCTGGTGTTTCGTCCTGTTTGTTTTTGCCCTGCTTCTCCCCTACTTCCCTTTTTTCCTTTTTTTTCCCGAGTTCACTTTAGCAAGTGCTTTTCCCCTGCTTGGGAATTGAAGGAGAAGGGGCTGTAGCTTAAAGATAAATCCTTAGGTCCCCACAACTCCTGCTGCAAGAGCACCTTGAAGGGTGTTTGTATCCACTGGAGCAGGGCTGACCTGCCTTTCCCCCTTGGAAGGAAATCTTTGACTTCCAGAGGAAATTTGATGCAAAATTGAGAGTGCTTTGATTTATCCATGGAAATACCTTGTCTTAGCAAAGAAATAAATTGAAAAACTTTTATTTTCTCCCCTCCTGCTGTCAGTTTGAAATGATGCCTCAGGGTTTAGCTTTTATATTTCAGATTCTGTGCTGCTTTAGTGTGTGGGGCTGGGCTTCATGTTAGGGGATGGTGAGCTCTGTGCACAGAGCAGGGAGACAAAACAATTCCTGCTCCAGCTGGGCACCAAGGACAAATGATCCAAATCTCAGCCCAAGAGCACAAACACCATGGGCTGGAAAGAGAAAAACAAGGATGGGACTGCATGGGCTAAAGCTGGAATGGGACAATGAACTGCAAGATGCAAATGGAGCAGAACTGATCAAAGTGAGAGACCCCGTGAGCAGGTGTCCATTTTGTGACCATTTTGGGTTCATTTTGTGACCATTTTGGTTCATCCTGGGTTCATTTTGTGCCCATTTTGGTTCATCCTGGGTGCAGCCCTGGCTGGGCTCTTGCACTGCCCAAGGTGGATCCATTGAGGAGATCCTTTTAATCAATCCCTGCTTTATCCTTTAGCTCTGGCCTCTGCTCTAGCTCAGCTTTACAAGGCATCAGCAATAGCACAGCAGAGCTTTGCCTGCTGCTCCAGCTTCTCCCAGCTGCCTGTGGGATTCCTGAGGAGCAAAGGGCACCCTTCCCACCTTTTCTGTGGAGCTGGGGACGCCTGTGTGCGCTGGTCCAGCAGCAAACATCTGCAGTGCCTCCTGTGTGGCAGGAGCAGGAGGATGGATGGGCTGCCTGGTCCCTTGCCAGGTGAGTTGGCAGCAACCTGCACATCACTCCTTGAAATTCTCCACGGGGGTTTGACGGATGCTCAGGCTCAGAATGTTTTGGGGCTGTTTAATTGGCAGGTTTTGATGAGAGGCCCTCACCTGCCCCCAGGGAATTCCCAGGGCTGGCAGAGGCCTTGGGGGAACAGTCCCTTGAGTTCTTTTGTTTCTGAGTTTTGTGTTTGGAGCAAACATTTTCTGTGTGGGCTGAATTTTAAAAGGGTCGTGCTTGGTTATGCTCATGCCATGGTAAAAGTTAAAACTTGGCTTTTCCCACCTCCAGCTTGGGCAGATGGAGCTGTGTTAGAAATGACCCCAAAATTTCATCCCTCAGTGTGTGAGGACAAAAACCTGCTGAGGGACTGGAGCTGAAAGTCACCTTTTTGGGTGGACTCAGAGCTTCCAGAGACAATCCCAGTTCTCATCCAAAACTAATAGAGAGAAAATTTCCCCAGGAAATAGCGACATGGACCTGAGAGCATTAAACTGGAACTTTACACCAATTAATAGCCAGATAATTACAACCCATCCCCTCCTTCTTGCTGCTGACTTCCCCATGTAATTTTCTTTTAATTTTTGCTTAATAGGCACGCAGGAAAGATGAGTTACTCGGTGTGCTGCTTGCATTTGATATGTGGCAGACTCAGCAGAAGGGAGCACTGATGCCCTCCATCCATCCTGGACCCACCTCTGGCTGTGAGGAGCATGCTCAGCTTGTCAAGGGGATGGAGAAACTTAAGGAAAATGAGTGATGGTGCTTCTCAGCTTGTCAGGGGATGGAGAAACTTAAGGTAAAAGGAGGGGGGGGAAAAAGTCAAGGCTGGACAGAAAAGGCAAAATGGTGATTAGAGCTGGGTGCTGCTTCTGAGCAGATCACAGATTTTCCTCCCTCTTCCCTGACTCTGCTCTGGCTCTGTTGTAGCAGCCAGAACCCCCTGGTCTTGCTCATTTTCACACCTGAAAATGCAGAAATGGCATCTTCTCCACTCATAATAACAGTGGCCCTCTCCCTTGCAGGGGAAGGAGTGATTTGCCCTTGCTGTGGCTGCCCCTGGATCCCTGGAAGTGTCCCAGGACAGGCTGGACAGGGCTTGGAGCAGCCTGGGGACAGTGGAAGGTGTCCCTGCCCATGGTAGGGGGTAGAATGAGAGGGTTTTAAAAGTCCCTTCCCACCCAATCCATTCTATGATTCCACAAAAGGCAGAGAAACTTCCACCAGCCAGGCTCTGCCACCCCAGTTCCAAGGAGGGGAAAAAAGAAAAAGAAGAAAGCAGAACTGCAGACTTTCATGAGCATTAAATTAAAGCAGTGCACAGGGCTCTGTTTTGGTTCCCAGGCACAGAGTCTCAACTCTCCCCCTGCCTGCTCTCGGATAACAGTGCTGCCCATAGGCTAAGCTCAGCCTGGGGGTGATATGCAAAAGAGAGGGAAAGAAATAAAATTTTAAAAAGCACCAGCCTTGTGTAGCCTGGTAAATGTAATTTCAGGTGTCTTGGCCTCTCAGGTTACTCCTGTTCCCTGGCTTCCAGGAAATTAATTCTGCAGAAGGAAACCCCAGGTGCCCGAATCCATCCATTCCCCTGGAAGTGGTGGGAGCTGGGAGCTGCTCAGCTGTGCCAGACAGTGGGTCCTGCCCAGGAACAGGGATTTCAGGGAGCCATGGACTGGTCTGGCTTCAATCTTTAAAGCTCATGGTGTTCCAGACCTCCTGTCGTGGGCAGGGGCACCTCCCAGGGCGCTCCAAGCCCTGGACACTTCCAGGGATCCAGGGGCAGTCACAGCTTCTCCTGGACAACCTGTGCCAGGGCCTCCCCAGCCTCCCAGGGAACAATTCCTTCCCAACATCCCAGCCAACCCTGCCCTCTGGCAGTGGGAAGCCATTCCCTGTGTCCTGTCACTCCATGCCCTTGTCCAAAGTCCCTCTCAACATCTCTTGGAGCGCTTGAGGCACTGGAAGGGGCTCTGAGTTCTCCCTGAAGCTTCTCTTCTCCAGGATCCCACTTCTCTCAGCCTTTCCCTACAGGGTTATTGAAGATTGCAGTGCAAGTTGTTTTCCATTGCCATCTGTATGGCAGATTCCCTTTGTCAAGTGGGCAGTTTGCCTTATCTCTTCCACAATCACACCTCCCTGGGAGGGGACATTGCTGATAACAGACTATTGAATGTCCCTGCATGGCTGATAAGAACTGTAACATCCCATTGGGAGATGTGAGCCCAGAGGGAGGAGCCAAGCATTGCTACCCAGATAGAATCCAGAGGTTTTTGAGACACCAGCACGGCTTTCTCCACGGGATTCCCCAGAGGAACAGCAGCTGCCTCTTCTTCCACTGGATCTTCAGAGGAAGAATAAATCCTTCTCTACAGGATCCCTGCTCCAACAGAACCACCCCTGACACTGCAGGAGGGCTGAGCCACAATTCCAATGGGACTGTCACCAACACCCCACAGGGTGTCAGGCTGGGTTCTGACTCTGTCAGTGTTGTTGTACTGTACTGCATTGTTTATTTTATCCTTTTATTTTTTTTCCTTCCCTATTAAAGAACTGTTATTTCCTGCTCCCACATTTTTGCCTGAGAGCCCCTTAATTTAAAATTGATAGCAATTGGGAGGGGTGGGGAGGGTTTACATTCTCCATTTCAGGGGAGGCTCCTGCCTTCCTTGGCAGACTCCTGTCTTTCCAAACCAAGACAAGGATACAAGTTCCTTCCCCATAATCACCTTCATGGCTCACACCTGGACTTGCTCCAAAAGTCCTGTCCTGTCCCTTATCCCAGGGCAGCTCCTGCTCCTGCTGCTCCACAGGCTTTGATGCCTCTCCCTGCTGCACTTGTTAAGGTAATTAGATAACTGCTGCCAAGACACTGGTTCATTTAATCAGTATGCTAATTGGTATTGACCAACGAGTGGCAGGCACTTTGTCACGTGCCAATTAGCAGTGCCCGGGGGCTGCTCCAGATCTTCTGGTGGTCACATCTTCAGGTGGTTCCCATTACAATACAATAAATCTTCTTCTGTGTTGAATATTTGGATTTTCACTAACCAATCTAATACAGCATACAAATCCTAGAGCATTTCCATACAGCCTGTAAGAATCACTACATTACCATACTGTGTTACATTTTAAACCCTAAAAACTCCTCTTTGGGCCCCTTCTGCCAAGCTGGCAGGGTCTGCTCTGACCCTTGGGCCTGTCTGCAAGCAGAGGGAATTGTTTCATCAAAAGGGGATTACCCAGTGTATCCAAAAAAAGTGAGTGTTAGCCATTCCCTAGAAACGTTCTGCAAAATGTTCTCCTTCCCCTCTTTTTCCCTCTGCTGCGCCGGCGGCCGCTGGGATGCTCTCGTTCGTCTGGGGTGGTTAATTTATTGCCACCATTAATTAATTTCCTTTGGCCAGGAAGGACACATCCTCTGGGACTGTCTGTGTGCTGGAGACCATGACTGCATTGGTGTCACTGAAGTCCCTGGCTGCTCCTGGCCTGGCACAATCAATCAAGTGGCGCCGCTCAGCCCCGTGGTTAACGAGGCCGGCCCTGGGAGCTTTTCCCAAAAAGGAGCCCAGGCACTGCATGGAAAAGGCCACTTCCTTCTCCAGGTGATGCTCCGGAGTTCCTACCTCCCTCCCACCCCAAAATGGGAGCTCCTGCCTTCAGCAGTGAGAGCAGAGCTGAAAAGGCAAAGCGTTAAGTTTGTGCTGGTCCCTCTTGACTTGGCCCAAATTCAGCTTTTTTTTTGCAGGAGAACAGCCCTCGCCTTCTCCGGGCTTGGCACACATAACTGGTCCTGGAGCACCTCAGGAAGTGTGAAGGAGCAGGAGCTGCTTGGGTTTATGAGCTATCAGGAGCCCATTTCTCAGAAATACACTGACCTAATCTCACTCCTATTGATTTTGAGCTATATTTGTACACACACACGGGGACAGGCAAGCGCTGCTGAAAATACAAAATCCTGTACTCCTGGAAGGGCAAAAATTGTTTCCTCCAGCTTTGTTTTCAAGCCTAAGGAAACAAAGGAGCAGGCAGAGAGCCTGACCCAGTTTCTGGTGGGTCTGTGAGATGAGTCCCCATTCCCAGCACTCAGGAGTACGATCCAGGTTGTACTTTAAGGAGGTGCTCCTTCCCAATCCCCAAGGTATCCAGCTGCCCAAAAGCATCACTTTCTGTTATTACTGCCTCCCTCCCTGGGATATGCAAAGTGGGAAGAGAAAAAGCCCCAGAAAATTAAGCAGAGAAGTTTATCTGACAGGCCAGAGCTCTCCCAGATAAAGGAACAAACAGAGTTTGTCTCCTGGTCAGGGTGACACTTTGCCACAAAAGAAGAGCAGGGAGAAGTTAATTAAACTCTGAAGAAGCCATTTATTAGGAAAGGGAAGTAAGACATGGCTTTTCTTCAATACTGCAGAAAGGTTCATTATAGAGGAAAGGCATCCTTTAGCAGTTAATAAACTATTTTCTCCCACCTGGCTTTGAGGGATGGCTAACAGAGGGCCCATGGCTCATTTTAATGGGCACTTCTCCAAGGTGTCCATGGCCCATTGGCTAAAAGGGTATAGAAAACAGCTGTTTCTGAAAGCCAGGGAGCCAGAGAGCCTGGCAGGGCTGTAAACAAAGGCAGAGCCTTTTCTGGAGCATTTTCCATTTGGCTGTTCAAATTTCCAGTGCTTCCATTCTCTCTTCTGTCGCTGGGAAAAAAGGGTTTTCCTCTGCTCATCCCTCCAGTGAGACAACAGGAGCCTTCATCAGGCACAGCCTTTTCCTACTGAGGCATGACACTTGAAAAAATCCATTGCCACTGGATGGACATTTCAAAACAAACAAAAAAACCTCTCAGCCAAACCTGATGATGAGGCCCAGAACTAGGAAACCCTTTAAATCCTGAGTCTCTGTTTGCTCCCTGCTGCTCTCATTCATTCCCTCCCCTGGGGTGGGAAACTGAGACCTCTCACTGTCCCCAGGCTCTGGGATCACCCTCTTTCACACGGCTAGAATCCCAGAGGAGGATTTACAAGGAATTTGGAAAGACTACTTGTCACTGTCGTATTTTCTGGAAAAATCCCTTTGCCAGGATTTTGTCTCCTGGGAAGCTGAGGAGCCTCAGAGAAAAATGAAAACAATAATTATCTCATTT
Organism: Calcarius lapponicus; assembly: GCA_039654755.1. Classification (NCBI taxonomy): domain Eukaryota; kingdom Metazoa; phylum Chordata; class Aves; order Passeriformes; family Fringillidae; genus Calcarius; species Calcarius lapponicus. The sequence continues at coordinate 12,312,260 of CM077469.1, forward strand.
GCATCTCCTGTGTTTTGCTGCTCTGGAACGTGGTTTGGAGATTGTTTGTCCAACATGTGAATTGTTTTTGCTTAATGGCCAATCACAGCCAGTTGTGTTGGACTCTGGAAAGAGTCAGGAATTTTTAATTAGTATCTTGTGAAGCCTTCTGTAAGTATCCTTTCTCTATTCTATAGTATAGTTTTAGTATAGCATAATATAATGTAATATAATAGAATGTAATGTAATATAATGTAATATAATATAATATAATATAATATAATATAAGCCCTCTAACAACACGGAGTCAGAGTCTCAATTCCTCCCTCACCCTGGGGACCCTGAAAATACCACAACTACTTGTTTTAGAGAGCCTTTTTCTCATTTCAGCTGGTGTTAGCTATGCTAAAATTCAACAACCTTGCTGTCTGTAAAGCCACTGTGCCTGGTGGTGGATGTGACTGTGTCACCTGGATTCTCTGCCCTGTGGAGCCTTGAGAAGATGCTTTTGCACTTAGTGACAATTTAATATTGACAGGCCTTTTCTTGTGCATCAGTCCCCTGAATTTGGGCAGCCCAGGTGAGTCTGGGAGAAAATAAAAATAGAAGTAAGAAGGGAGAAAATAAAAACAGAAGTAAGAACATTTGATGGCCATGCTTAGTCAATACCAAAAAGATGAAAACACACCAACCTACAAGAGTGGGAAAAGGACCTTGTGATATTTAGTGAGCAGATAATAAAACAGCAGATGAAATTCAAGGCTGCTAAATTAAAAACAATGCACAGGGGGGAAATCACTGGGCTCTGAACTGGCTGTTACTGCTTGGGAAGGAGATCTGAGAGTTATGCTGGAAATATCTGTCAAAATGACACTGCTGGTCCATAGTAGTCCAAAAAAAAAAAAAAAACAAAAAAAAAAACAAAAACCAGGGAGGAAAGAGAGGCCAAATTGGGGAATGTTATTGTGCTGCTTAATGAATGTCTGGTATCTCCTGCCTTGAGCAATTTGTGAGGAGCCCACAAAAATGGATGGGAAGAAGCCTAGAAAATTATCCACAGAAGGCAAGGATTGATAAAGGAAGGGCCAGGCATGAAACTGTGTGAGTTGTAAAGCTGAAGACTTAATCAGCAATGATGGCTCAGCTCAAGAAACACTTGGAATCAGGAGAATCACTGAATCCCAGAATGGTTTGGGATGGGAGGGACCTCAGGGATTATCCAATTCCAACCCCTGCCATGGGCAGAGACACCTTCCACTGTCTCAGGTTGCTCCAAGCCCTGTCCAGCCTGGCCTGGGACACTTCACTTGTTGAACCCCATGAGGTTCACACAGTCCCAGCTGTCCAGCTGTCCCTCTGGATGCCTTCCCTTCTGTCCTGGATACAGGGAAGAGCTCGAGAAGCTCCCAGAAGTGAAGGCAGACTCTTTACCCAGCAGCCTGTTAAAAAGTAGAACTTGTTGCCACAGGAAATTTTAGGTACTGGAGGCTTACATAGACTGGGAAAGTGGCTGGATATTTTCACATGGGGATTAAAAAAAAAAAGGATGAAGTGCTTCTTTCTCCCCATCCTGTCCCAGAGCAGCTGGAGTGAGAAGACAGAGGCTCACTAGGACCTGCCTTGTGCCCCATCCCAATGGTGTCTTGGACTCTGTCTTTTCCACCTCCATCCAGACCTGCTGAGCAGCTCCCTGGGGATTCTGAGTGGGCAGAGACAGCCTCTGCAACAGCTTTGTTAGCCAAGCGTGGAATTCCACTCATTATTTTTCCTGTGAGTATTTAAACCTTGGGCTGAAGGTGCTCGTGGTGTTTTCCCTCTTGCAAATCCATTGGGAACAGCCCCTCCCCGTGGGATCTGTGGGATCTGTGTCTGCTTCCCCAGGCAGGGATTTGCAGGCACAGCATCCTGGGAGCTGCCTGGCTGCTGGATATCATCTGCCCAATGGTCCCCTTTATGGCCAGGCAGACAGGCTGAAATTCACAGCCACCGCTTACCAAAGAATAATGAAACATTTCCTGAGGTGGCAATAAATATCCCCTGCCATGGCAGCACTCACCAGAGCCTCTTCGATCCAGGGAAATGCTTTAAAACTCAGCAAAGTGGGATTTTTTTTTTTTATTTTAATGCCTCTCTACTTGCTGGTGGCAGCTGGGTGAGGGGAGCACGGATGGGGTTTGTGGCGCCCTGGGGAGCTCCAGCACTGGCCCTGTAAGGCAGAGGATGACTGAGGAAAACTCCTTCTCCCCAGGACGATGGAAAGGGACAGGTTTGCAGCTGCTGTCCCCCTCCAAGGGCTCTGTTCTGGTCCAGAGCAGCTCTTTCCCACCATGAGGAGGTGATGGCACCACAGTGTGCTTTCGACACAGCCAGCTTGGCTCCTTTGCCCCAGGACACTTTTCCAGCTCAGCCTGGCACCTTGGTCATTGGGATGATGCAAACTACAAAGAAAAGTCATTAATTTTTTTTTTTTTTTTTTTGGGACAAAAATTCTCTCTGAGGTTCTCTGGGCCCCAACAAATGTGGTCAAGTCTTCTTTAGGCGGCAGCAGGTCTGACTGTACTGGGTGCAAACCATTCTGTGCTGGTTTCTTCAGAGGGCTGGGCTTCCCTCATTCCCCAAAACCAAAATTGTGACAGCCAGGAGAGTGCCAGGGACTCATCCTGCCTCTCCTGCTCTGAGGAAAACCAGCCTGGAGCCCAGGCATGGGGACAATACCCAATGCACAGGCTGAAACCAGGAGGAGATGGGGATGAGGCAGCACCAGGGGCGTTTGCTGCCTCTGATTTGGGTGAGAGCCTTGGGACAGGCACCCCAGGCAGAAATGCCCCCAGCAGCCCTGGCCACAGAGGGAAAAGGAGGTTTTTGGGTGGCAGAAGAAAAGCTGGTGGTGGGGAAGCGATGGATTTTTCCAACCCAGCCCCTGAATCAGTCTCGCGGTTGTGGTGGCTTGCAAATGGATCAGCAGAAATAAATAAAGAGGGTTGAGGTCTGCAGGGGGAACAGGCAGCACGGAGCAAGGGGAGGCAGGAGACATCAGATGGCAGCAACCAGCAGAGGAGATTGACTTAATGGGATCAGCCCTCATTTTGTTCTTATTATCAGCACCTTGGGAGTGCAGCTTCTCTTAATTAATTCCTTTGGTCTCTCAGACATGCAGCTGAGGCCTGTGTCCCACCAGTGGGCCAGGACAGGCAGAGAAACACCGAGGTAGGTCCCTGTGCAGTCAGTTTGTGCCAGAATCCCAAAATGGGTTGGGTTGGAAGGGACCTTAAATCTCACCTCATCCCATGGACAGGGACACCTCCCACTAGACCAGGCTGTTCAGAAGAGATCATCTTAATCTGGCTGGGAAAGAATGGCTTTTCCCACAAGACACTTGTGGAAGATCCCAAAATCAGCATCTATTTCAAATGCTGACTACAAATTCAGTTGCAGTGTGGAATTCTCTTGCTGGATGTGCAACTGGGCTGAAACACAGCCAAACCTGGCTCTCCCTTCTCCTGCCACCAATTCACTGGCTGGTGGGGGAAAGTTCTTCCCTCAGTCTCCCTTCAATGGTTCACCAGGCTTTTAATGTGGAGCAGCAAAAAAAGAAAGAAAGAAAGAGCTCAATTTATGCTCTTGGTATCACTCAGCATTTTCTACGCCCGTGGTTAAGTTGTGATTGCTATCAAGGCTGTGGAAATCTCCAGAGGCTGAAAATCAAGGTGAAAGCTTGCTTTCATGGATTATTTCCAGTCACTTTTCTTCTGGCTCTGCTAAAAATAACTCAGGAATAGCTTTCTTCAAGCATTCCTATTCCCTCCTGGCTGGAACAGAGAAGGTCAGGAGGATGAAAGTGAGCAGCAGTGGGGGGAAGGAGCCACAGCACACTCCTTGCTTCCATGGGTTTGAATGAGATTTGTTTGCTGGTTTGTTTGGGGTTTTCACTTTGATCTCAACCTGATTAACTTTCTCTCCACATTTCTTCCCTTTAGCCCATAGCTGGGTGTTTTGGTCCTACTGAAGCAAAAAAAACTTGCTGCTTTTAACCATTTCTGTTTAAAACTCCATGAGAAACATCCCCAAATCTAGATGGGGATGACAATATTTTAAGATCTTTATCCAACACTTGCGAAGAGGCTGTGCTGTGTCTCTTGTGTCAGGACAGCCAACCTGCTTTCCGTTGTAATGGTCGTGGATTTTCTTAATTGCTGGTTTGGCCCCTAAATTTCCTGCAGGTTGTTAGTCTGGATTGTTTCATGGGATCTAACAGGAGATAATGGTACCCCAGGAGACAGCCAAGGAGTTTTCTCAGGGCGGTGTCCTGGATTGGAAAATAAATGTGTGTTCTATCCCCATCTATCAGAGCTGGGGCAGTTACCTTCTGTTCATTGGGCAGTTTTCTTTATCTGTCCCACAACCAACCCTCCCTCCAGGAGATCTCTGCTGTCCATGGGCCATTAATTATTAATTATCTTCTGTCCATGGCCACTGAGTGTCCCTGCAGGGCTGATCCAATTCCATCATCCCATGGGGAGATGCTGTGCCCAGGGGAGGAGCCAAGCATTCCTACCTGGATCCAATCTGAGCCTGGCACAGCACAGCAGCCTTTGCCCCCTGCATTCCCAGAGGAGCAGCTTTCTGCTGCCCTGCATTGCCAGAGGGAGCCCAGGCCCATCTGCAGCAGCCCTGGAGCTGCAGAGGAAAACTCCCCCCTTGTGCAGGATCCCTGCTCCAGCAGAGCCACAGCTGGCACTGCAGGAGGGCTGAGCCCCCATGGGATGGGGCTGTGACACCCCCTGACACACGGGGGACAGGGCTGCTCTCACTCTGGCAGGGTTGTTTTGTACTATTCCATTTGTATTTTTAATTTTCCTAGTAAACAACTGTTATTCCTGCTCCCATATCTTTGCCTGAGGGCCCCTTAATTTCAGAATTATAACAATTCAGAGGGAGGGGGTTTACATTTTCCATTCCAGGGGAGGCTCCTGCCTTCCTCAGCACACACCTGTCTGTTCAAACCAAGGCAGGTGAGCATCCAGGAGAGGAGAGCTCCTGGAGGAGATCCCAATGCAAGGCAGCTGGAGCAGGAATTCCTGCTGTGGCTTGGCTAATGAGAGCCTGACTGCAGTGCTTGGGTGGACCTCGGGTTAATTAGAGGTGGAAACATCCTTTCATTTGCAGATAAAACACTTTTCCTGCTGCTTTGCTGCTCGCCCTGAGCTGGCACAGCAGCAAGGGGAACACTCAAGGCATCCCAGCCTCCTTTCCCCCAAATTTCTGCTTCTGGGCTGCCCCAAGGACGCCCAAAGAGCTGACTACCACACAGAGGGACTCTCCCACAAGAAATTTGTCCCTGTGGAGCCAGGAGAGCCCTGCTGGTCCCACAGCAAGGCTGTTGTGGGGATTTCTTTGGGTTGGTGCCAATTGCAAGTGCCAAGTTTCCTTGGTCCTGGGTCATTGATCCAAGCACAGCAGTTTCTGCCTTGTGTTGTCCCAGCTTTTTCAAGGATGGCTTTCCAGGAACGTGGCCCAGGATGGAAGTGGTGGGAGGATAACCCTGGAAAAGCAAAATGAGAAATGTGTGTTTCTCCAAGGGTTGTGGTACAAACCCTGACTCAGGCAGGGCTTCCTGGAGGAGACATTACAGGGTTTTGTTTCAGCTTTCCAAAGGGGGGCAAACCAGGGTTTTCCCCTTTCTGGGAGAAAGGTTTAGGTTTTGAAGCAGAGTGTGCAGAGGTATTAGACAAGGGTCTTTGAGGGTGTTAGAGATGGTCCAGGGGGAAACTGGAAGGGAGCAACAGCCAAAACCTGAGGCAGCAATAATCCCTTCAGCCCTGGAAGGCACCAGGACATAACCCAGGGCAGGGGCAGCACCATGGGAGAGCATTCCAAGGTGGCTGGGAATATAAAGTGGGTCACCAAGAGCTCGGGAAGTCTTTAAAAAGGAATTTCTTTTTTAAAAAAGCAACATGTGGAAGCATTTGGCAAAATTCCTACTGAACAGAGGAAACACATATTTATACTTATATTATTTATATTATTTATAGTTATAGGTATAGGTATATTATATTTAAATATAGATATACACAACTATATTTATATTATAGTTTATATATTTATGCTTATATTGTTATTTATATATTTATATATACACAACTATATTTATATTATAGTTTATATATTTATGATTATATTATGATATTTATAATTATATTTACACATATTTATATTTATGTGTATAGATACAATCCAGCAGCTCTGGCGAAACTGTGGTCCCCTTATTTTTCAAAGGGGAAGGCAGCCTATAGCACACCTGACAGGTAAAGTGAGGCAAATGCAATGCTGTATTTTTAGGGGCATGGCCACCGTGAAGAGTTAAGCTGGAATGTGTTCCCAAAGATGAGGACCAGACAGGCATTTACAGCATGGAATCCTCAAGTGGTTTGTGTTGGAAGGGACCTTAAAGACCATCCCATTCCAACCCTCTGCCATGGACAAGGACACTTTCTGCTAGGCCAGGTTGCTCCAGACAGCTGCATGCAAAAGTCTGCAGTAAAATTCAATATTGTCTTGGGATGCAGTTCTCTACCTCATTCTTAGAGCAGGAAACTTTATCTTCATGATAACTTTTATCTGTCATTCATTTATATTTAGCAGTTCTCATCCCCTGAGCGAGGTGCTGGCAGGCAGAGGAGGGAGCTCAGCCCCCATCCAGGGGCTGGTGCTCACACCCTGAGTGTGTAAATAAATAATCCAAGCACTGATGGGATGGCAAAGGCTTGGCCTTGAGGGGGTCTTTGGCCCCCATTCACTGCTCAGTGAATGTGGGAAATAGCAAAGGTAAAAAGATTTCCAGAAAGCTGGAAGAGCAGGCCTGAGAAACAGAAAGAACAGAGGACTAGCTGCAGCTGCACAGGCTGAAAGTAGAGGAAGTTACACTGATTTACCAAGCAAGGACATTAAACTACAGCTTGAGTTTTAGTCTGGCTAAGAGAGACCTTAAGACTGCAGGAAAATATGCTTAGCATGGTAGTAGAAGGTTTTAAGCTTCATAATGAATGATTGTGTATTGTTAATAGAAAGAAGAAAAGTAAGCACTGTGTGGAGCAGGTGTACATGTGCTTTTAGTAATGTAGAACAATTGTAGAATCTAGAACAATTGTCTGTAAACTTTAGCAATCTGCTATTGGCTAGAAAGCTTTTAAAATGCTCTGTAACAAAGAAATCTTTGCCTGCTGCTGGCTGTACATTAGCTTTTGCCATCTTTCTATTGTCTCAACCATGTAATGAGGCTGATGCTAAAATAAAGGCTCAAGGATTGTACCCCAGCAGTCCTGTCCTGTTTGTGAAAACAAACTCCAAGCACAGGTGAGCACTGATCCAGCAGCAGCCCGTGGATCAGCTGGGGTGGTCACTCCAACTGTTTGTTGTTCCTTGTTGGAGCCTGGGGCTGATCACTGGCATTACCCACTCTGGTTAGATTCCTGCAGTTTGGGGAGAAGTGGGATAATAAATAACAAAATCAAAGCACTGAATAACAAGTGCCTCTGCCTGTGCCCAGGGGTCCTTATTTGCATGCCAAAAGGAGGAGTTATCTGTTCTTGCTCTCCTCTGCCCCTGACTTTTTACTGGTGTGATGGCTTTGGGGTGTTGTCCTCCTGGAACTGTTTGGATGTGCATTAGCCAGGAGAGCTGGAAGCATTTTGGGCAGAGAAGTTGTGGGTGACCCATCCTGGAAGTGTTCAAGGATGGAGCTTGCAGCAGTGGAAGGTGGAACAAAATGATCTTTAAGGTCCCTTCCAGCCCAAACCATTCTAGGATTCACCCAGCTCAGAATCCAGGGTACAGCCTTTAGGCAAAGTAAAACAACACACAATAAACCCTGGGGGAGGGGAGGAACCTGACCCTAAAACTTTTAAATAAAGAACCAAATATGATCAGCCAGGTAGCAAAATGAAATTAGGATCAGGGTTTGCTGGTTTTTTTGGCTGGGCTTTTCTCCCTGTGCACACAGAATGCCACTGCTGACAGAGCTCTGGCCGTGTCAGCAAAGGCTGGGAAGGTGCTGGGTTGTTTTTTCCTCTGCCTGCTGCTTTCAGCTGCTGGGATGGAGTCACCTCCTGTGTCAGCCCTGCTCTGGTGTCCTTTGGAAGCTGGCTGTGTCACCTTTCTAAAAGTGAATGTGAAGCTGGAACTCTTTTACGGCTTTGCTGAAATGCTGGGGGGAAAGGGCAGGAAGGATATGGGAGATAAATTGTCTTTTCCTGCCCATAAAAAAAAAAAAAAAAAGAAAAAAAAAAAAGAAAGAAAAAAAAAAAAGGAAAAGTCTGGTCCCCGTGATGCCAGCTAGCTGTGCTGGGGACGTGATGCCACACTGGAGTTTTGGGGTGGCTGCAACCAGGTTTGCCTTTTTTTAAGGCTGTTCTGCATTTGCCAGAGCAATGTTGGAGGTACCACTGATGCTGGTGAGGCAGCCCAAACCATTCCCAGCCCCTTCCCTACCAGAAGAGAGTTAAAGCACTTGCAAACATGGTGTGTCACCATCATATTTCCTGAAAAATCCCATTGCCCAGGACTCTTCTCCTGGGAAGCTGAGAAACCTCAGGGAAAAAAAAAAAAAAAAGAAACCAATATTATCTCATTTGCTTCTCCTGTGTTTTGCTACTTTAGAATGTGGTCTGGAGATTGTTTCTCCAACACGTGAATTATTTTAACTTAATGATCGATCACGGTCCAGCTGTGTTGGACTCTGGAGAGAGAGTCAGGAGTTTTTCATTATTATCTTTTTAGCCTTCTGTAACATCCTTTCTGTATTCTTTAGTATAGTTTTAGTATAGTGTTCTTTAACATAATATAGATATTAGCATATAATATAAAATTATATATTAGAATTTAATATATATTATATTCTAATATATAATTACATATTATATTAGAATAATATATGTTATTTTATAGATTATATAATATAATATAGCGTATATATATATAATATTTTTATATATTAGAATATAATATAAAATAATAAATTAGCCTTCTAAGAACATGGAGTCAGATTCATCAATTCCTCCTCCATCTGGGGAACCCAGAAAATACCACACCAGTGTCTTGCTCTGTGCAGGGTAACAGCATTGCCAGCTCCTTCTCCCTACAATTTGATTTCTCTCGCCCCACCTTCTTATTTTCCCTAAGGACTTTTGAAATATTCCGTTGATTTTTTTGATCCCCCCCCTACTTTAGAAAAGGCCACCAGGAAGGTCTTGTCAGCAATTTAATGGGGAGATAAAAGAAGATGGGGAAAGGGGGATTGTGAGCAGAGGGAGAGCGCCTGACATCTGGACGGGGCTAATGTGTGATAAGACAGGAGGGCTGGAGGAAATCTGCTCTGCTTGATCTCTGGCCAAGGCAGGGCTTGGACCTGATGGCTTTAAAGCCAGCTCCATGTGGATGGAGCCTGCCTTGCCCAAATCCCTGCCAGTGCCTGGGGATCAGGTAGATGGAGGCCTGGGGTCCCGCTCGCTCGAGTTAAAAGTCTTTTCTGGCTGACTTCAAAGGGCTGTAAACCCAGATTATCTGCACTGCCTGCTTTGACTGGGGGAGATAAAGAGTGAAATAAATAAAAAGGAAGCTGCTGCTTCCAACCTGAGTGCCCAGAAGATGGAAAATACTTGCAGGACCAGCCAGGGGCCGCAGAAAGCCCCGTGATCCACCCAAACCCACACATGGAGCAGGAACTAGGAAGAGCAATTTTAGTTACTGAGCTTGTTAATTATTTGGTTTATCTCAGTGATTTTTTCCATTCCTCCAAGGGCTTGGGGCTGGAGCAGCTGGTTTTCAGTAAAAACCAGGCAAGCAAACAGGGATATGTTTGGATGCTGCTTTGGGGCTCCCAACACCCTTTGGCTCCTGTGGAATTGAGTGCTCCAACTGATGGGGTTTGTGGCAGCTCCCTCACCTTGTCCCCAGCCCAGCGTGGATCTGGGGGACAGCTCCAAATCCAGGATCAGTTTTGCCACTTCTGCCCCCATTTTGGGTTTCTGCTGGTCTCCTTCTGCAAAGTTTTGCTCTGTGCCAGAGAAAAACCCGATGGCAAAAGCTCAGCTTTTGGGAAAGGAGTTTTCCCATGAGTGCAGAAGTTTGTGTGCAAGGACAGCAAAGAAGCTGTATTCAAATGCACAAAATCCCTTTTTTTGGTCCAAGATAGGATTTTTTAATTATTTTTTTTAAGGACGAAGAAGGCAACAATTAGGCACGGAAATAATTGGGGCTGCTGCCTGTGTTGGCGATAACTCTCCATGAGAGATGCTGGCTCGGATGTTTCTTCCTCTCCATCCACAGGTGAGAATAACTTCAAAACTTAAATCCAACACAGAAAGGCAGAGAGGGGAAGGTTTAATTGTCCCAGCTCTGCTGCAGGCTGATAAGCTCCCATTGATTTTCTGTAGCCAAGTCTCCAGAGTGAACGTGGGTGATGTTCCTGCAGGTGAGTGCGTGAAAGTTTCTGACTCCTTGGGTATTCCTAATTCTCTATTTCCTGTTTCTCATGGACAGAGCTTGATGCTTCCTCCAGTAAATGACCATTTGCAGCATTAATTTTTTAGGGTTTGGGGTTTTTTTACACATCTTTTTTCACCCTTTCTATTGGCTTCCTATGAGCTTCCCTGCAGGGTGGGGAGAGAGGTCTAAGGAAAAAATACCCCTTCACCAAGGTGTATCCCTCAACCTGAAGCAGCTTCATGTTCACCCTGTCCTTTAAACCCCTCTGTTCCAGTGGTATAAATCCCTGCCTGTTTCTGCCTGCAAACTCAGACAGAGGGAATAACACAAATAAAGGCAGTACCCAGCCAGGGATTTCCCAATAGCTTGAACTATTTTATCCTGGAGAACACAAAAATATCCAGTTGACTCTTTATCTATTTATTTTGAGGGTTTGTTGGAAAGAAAAATAAATGAAAACAGGAAGAAGGGATAGTGCAGCAAGTTTTTTTGTGCATTTCAGAAACCCACAAGCTCCAAAAATTTTGGATGTCTAGCTGGAACCTGGCTGCTTATCTCACCTGAGCCTCCAAACCCACTGAGACTTTTTTGTTATCAGTGCTAATTATAAAAGATGAGTTTGTAGTGATGGAGAAATGTCCAAAGGAGCCAAAAAGGAGCCAAGCAGCATTCAGAGGGTGATGGGGGGGATAGGAAGAAGAGAAAGCCCCAACCTCCCTGGAGATGTAATAGGCTTAGTGGTCCTGCTTGACACATGTCGGATAAAATAAAAAAAACCCCACAACAATGTTCATAAGAAGATTAGCTTGAACACGATGTAATTTCTCCAGGGACTGGCCATGTTTGAAGCTCAAACCACCAGCTCCCTGAGCCTTATCAGAGTAATGAATTTCCACCACTTTGGGCCATTAAAAACCCTCACACCAGCCCCTTTCCCCACCTGGAACATCTCGGATTTGGGGCACATCTGTGGGGCTGGGTGGGTTTGTGCTGTCCCCTCTTGCTGGGCAGGAGGTGCAGCCTTGGGAGTTAACTTGCTGGAAATAACTGGATGTGACTGTCTAATTTGTGGCTGCCATCCCTGCAGGGAAAAATCCCTGTCTCTGGGCAGCAGATTATCCTCAGGCTCATTACAACATTGTTCCCAAACAAATCCCCCAGGCTTCTGCCTGTAATCACTTTTGCATACGTGTGGGCAAATATCCCTCCAGGTGGGGATGGAGAAGGAGCCGTGTGAGAAATGGGAGCAGGGATGTGGCCACAACCCCAGCTGGAAACCACCAGTGCTGACCATTGGTCGAATTTCAACCAAAACTGGGTTGGAATCAGGTTTGGTTTCCCTGAAAACCAATGGACATTGGGTTTGTTGGCCTTTTTGTTGGTTTGATGAGTTTGGGGGATTTTTTGTTTTTGTTTTTTTTTAAGAAAAGCAACTAAAGAGCAGACATAAAGCAACCAGCTTTTTAAAATTCAGCAGAATCTCTCAGCAGGTTATAGGTTATCCCATACTTCCTGTGGCTGTTGGTGCAGCAGGGCCACAGAGCTGCTCCAGTGCTTGGTCCCTGCAAGCATTGCCTGGGGCTGCCTTCCTTCAGCCCACTTTTTCCAGGAGCGGTCCTGTGCTAAAATCCATAATTCTCGTGGTTTAAACCCATATATTTTGTATTTTGGTGTATCAGAAGCAAGAGGCAGCAGCCAAGCGGCTCTTTGATATCTGCTCGTTAACAGTGGGGATGGTGCCAACCCCAAGAGCAGGATGGTCACCTGTAGCCAGCCCTTAGAGCCTATTTGGGGACCTCTTTGGTGATATTTTGGGGACAGCCTCTGGGGGAACATGTCAGGGGACTGGTGGGGCTGAGGGATTTTGAAGATGCTCAGTGAGGGTGGTGATGTTTGTGGGGCGTGGGGTGAGGAGTCTGTGAGATTTGGGGGTGTTGTGGGACATGGAGGGCAGGCTTGTGGTGCTTTGGATGGGGTTTGTGATATTTTGGAAGGTCTGAAGGAGCATTATGGCATTTTGGAAGCGCCCAGATCCACACTGGAGCAGCTGGTGGGGGAAGATCCTTGCATCCCACCCTTCTTCCCACCTTTCCCCCTGCTCTCCTGGCTGCCCACGGGGATGCAATTCCTGCTGGCCCTGCAGGCTCCTATGGGAAGAGCCATGCAAAGCATGGTTATCCTTGCTTAAAAAATCATTTTTGCAGGAATTCTCCGTGGCCAGAGTGCCCTTGCTAGGGCAGATGCTTGGATTGGGTGGTGCTCCCTGAGAAACTCCCTGACAGATCCCTGCCTTTACCTCCTTTCCATGACTTATGATCCTCCTCCTGTCATCCCCCTGCTCCACACAGTGAGGAAATTATTTATTTAGCAAGGGAGGGGCTGTTAAGAGAGATGGATTATGCATCTGTGGTTTAAACACAGGGAAAAGGGAGAAAATACTCTTCTTCCCTCTTCTTCCCCCCTCCTCCATCTCCCTTGGTGGGCTTGGGCCCACATCCCCTGTTTTTCATCCAAATGGAAGGGTTTATTTTTATCTCTCTAGAAAAATGAGCCTTAAAAGTTCCAAGATGGATCACCCACGTGCAGCTCTTCCAGGGCTGCAGGGGAAGGAGAGGCTGGGGGGGAATTTTGTGGCCTAAGAGGAACAGGAAGGAATAAGTCAGGAATATGTGTGGAGCTGAAGGGAGCCTGGACCATTCATTCCCATTAGGCAGAGGTGCAGCACCATTAATAATCATTTTACCAGGAGCTGGCCTGAGTTAGTAGGGCCAGGCTGCATTTCTGGAGAGGGAGTTTGGGTTTAATAAAAGAAATAATGCCGTGCATACAAATGAGAAGGGGTGGCAGGGCTCTCTTCTCCTACCTGGTATTTATTATTGCTCCACCTGCCCTGAAGCAGGAACATTTATTTGGTTAACAGACATCAAGAGGGCTCTGCCTGCTGTATTTCCTCTCCTTGGGTGTGAAGCTCCAGAAGTGCTGGATTCTGAGCAGCTGTAACCCCTCGAGGAGGACAGGACCATCTCACCTGGCTGAAAGTGTCCAGCCAGCAGAAATTCCACGTTTTCCATGTTTTCAGGGGGTTTTACACATCTCAGGAGCCTGCACAGTGAGGCTGGAGTTGGCCCAAAACTTCTTACCATTTTCTTCAATAACTAATTTTTTTAAAATGTTTTTTTCTGTTTTTTTTTTTTGTTGTTGTTGTTGTTTGTTTTGTTTTTGGTTTTTTATTCAGGAGCTCATATTTTTCCATTTTTTCTTTTGCCCCCGAGGGGCTCATTCTTTTCTGGAAAATTTTTTTATCTTCTTCTTTTTTTTTTTTTTTTTTTTGCTCATTCTTTTCTGGGTTTTTTGTGTTTTTTTCCTTTCAGAAGCTCATTCATTTCAGAAAAATCAGCAGAGCACAGGTTCTGGAGGTGGAGCATCGATGCATACTTTACCCATAAACCCAAATGGGTTTAAAAGAGATGAAGCTGAAGCATTCCTTTTTAAAGAAATAAAGGACTAGAAATCTTTTGAGTCTTTCATGAAGCAGCAGAAGAGAAATTTGATGGACTGTTGGTTTGTCCAGTGTCATTGGAGAGGTGGCATTGTCCCCCTCCAATCCACTGTCACTTTTGGAAAACTATAAATGCTGGAGACAGAAAATAAAAAAATCCCTTTTTTCTTCACCTTGAGAGCAGCGGTGTGTGCACTCATGTTGTTTCGTGTCCTGTAGTGAGAGAAGGATGTGGGTGAGGAGCCTCTCTCAGTCAGAAAACCCTGGAGAAGTTTATTTTCTGTTTCCAACATTTATAAATAAATACATAAATATTTTAAAATATTTTTAAATTATATATATATAGATAATCTATATAAGATAAATATATCTAAAAATAAATATAAATAAGATATATATAAATAATACAAATACATATAAAAATGTAATATATAAATACATTATTATATATTATCATACAATATTATATTTTAGACATATTTATTTGCATTTATAAAATATATATTAATACATTTGTATATTATATAAGTATATATAATATAATTCTATAAATATATTACATGTTCTCCTGGCACCTCATTCCCTGCCACCTCTGTGGGCAGGATCTTCTCAAAGACAGACCCCCAGGAACTTGGATTTGGATACAGTTTGCTGCTGGCACTTGGATTCCAGAGGGAATTTAACCAGTTTATCCTCAGGAAATGATGGGGTTTTAATTAACACAGAGGGAAAAAAAAGCCCAGAGTGAGAACACAACATCAGCTGGGCTCCTGCTATGTCTGACACCTTCGTCTTCCCCTCCTGGGGAAGCTCTTGGCCAGGCTGTCTGGGGAATGTGTTTGATGTTTCCTTCTCTAGAGGGGCAGAACAAGGGATGATGAGCACAGGGAGGGGACAGACCCGCTGGGACACCCACACTGACAGCAAACAACTTATTCCAGGTAAAAACTGGATCCAAGGAGATCTCTTCTCATTGAGCTGAGCCACTTCAGTCCTCTTTCCAGGAATTCCTCCTGTGGAACTCCTTTTGTTTTGCAGGGACAGGAACAGAACAGCCCCTGACAGCCTTTGCCCCAAAATTCAGAGGATCAGAAACATGGAATGGTTTGGCTTGGAAGGGACAGAAAAAAAATCATCTTGTTCCATAAGAAATCATCTTGTTCCTTGAGAATTCATCTTGTTCCTAACCCCTGGAAGGACAGGGACACCCCCAGGTTGCTCAGGGCTCCTTCCAGCCTGGCCTTGAGCATTTCCAGAGGTGAGGCACCCAGAGTTTCTCTGTTCCACCTGTTATGGGGATTTGTTGTGGCCTCTGCACAGATCTTGTTTAGAAGAAAACAGAAAATCCAGCAGCAGGGAGGATCCCAGCTGCCTGTTCTCCTTAGGAAAGGAGGAAAAAAGGTAAATTCCTGAGATTTCGGTCTCCTCTCTGGTGATCCACAGCCTCCTGCCTCAGCCAGTACCCCCAGCTCTTATCTCTTATCTCAAACCTGCTCTTTCCATCTCAGAGAACTTGGAAATTCAGCTCCATCTGCTTCTTTCTGATGCAGAGATACCTTCTCATTGAACTGAGCCACTTCAATCCTCCTTCCATGAAGATCCTGTCCCTTGGAGCTCCCTTTGTTTTGCAGGGACAGGAACAGCCCCTTGCAGTGTTTATCCCAAATTCAGAGGATCAGGACCATGGAATGGTTTGGCTTAGAAGGGACAGAAAAAAATCATCTTGTTCCATAAGAAATCATCTTGTTCCATGAGAATTCATCTTGTTCCTTAAGAAATCATCTTGTTCCAAACCTCTGAAAGGACAGGGACACCCCCAGGTTGCTCAGGGCTCCTTCCAGCCTGGCCTTGAGCATTTCCAGGGATGAGGCATCCACAGTTTCTCTGTTCCACCTGTTACGGGGATTTGTTGTGGCCTCTGCACAGATCTCATTTAGAAGAAAACAGAAAATCCAACAGCAGGGAGGATCCCAGCTGCCTGCTCTCCTTAGGAAAGGAGGAAAAAAGGTAAATTCCTGAGATTTAGGTTTCCTCTCTGGTGATCCACAGCCACCTACCTCACCCAGTACCCCCAGCTCTTATCTCTTATCTCAAACCTGCTCTTTCCATCTCAGAGAGTTTGGAAATTCAGCTCCATCTGCTTCTTTCTGATGCACAGATAGTGTATCACAGGCAAGGCAGGCAGGGCTCTGTAATTAATGGTAATTAATCCTTTAATCCTGGCAAGGTGGGAGGGACTGAGCTGCCCACTGAGGTGGCAGACCCAGAGCAGGAAAACTGCCCACCCAACACAGCACCAGGGAGGTTTTCAGATTTTCTCCCCTTTGATTAGCTACATTTCTAATTTCTGTTCTTCAATAATTAGATATTAGCACAAGAGTTTTTTTCCCCCACAGCTGGTTGTTGTAATCTGGTGAAACCACTTTTGCCACCCCAAAAAAATGAATTTTTAAAATTTTTTTCTTTAATTTTTTTGTGTGGGTTTTTTTTTGGTTTTTGGGTTTTTTTGTGTTTTTGTTTTAAGGAGAATTAGAGGTGAAGTTTGTTAGGATAGCTTTGCTTCCCCTCTGCCTTTCCTCCTGGCATCAACATTTTGATTTAGAGGTGCCAAAAAGCACCGTTTCACTTGGACAATTTACCACGCTTAATCTGGAACATTCCCCAGTGCTTTCATCCAGTCAATCAAAACTGTTCATCTCTCAGCTTTGCAATATAAAAATACCATTTTCCCTTTTTTGGGGGGGAAAAAAATAGTGCATGTCACTTCTTCAGCACCACCACCGAGCAAGAGCAGAAAACACGCAGATTGTGTAATTCCCTTGGAAAATTGCATTTGAATGAAGAAAACATTCCCTTTGAATGTTAGTTTTAATTAAAAATTTTTAAAATATCTATATATTTTATATGTTTGACTAGATATATTTATATATATTTCTATATATTTATATATATTTCTATATATTTATATATATTTATATATATTTTTATATATTTGTATATATTTATATATTAGACTATATATAAATATGCACAATCAATATATTTAATATATTAAAATATGTATAATATATTTATAGAATTATATTTATATACACTTATATAATGTATAATGTATCAATATATATTTTATAAATACAAATAAGTATGTATAAAATATAATAATATATTATATAATAATATATATGACATTTTTATATATTTATATATTTTCTATATCTTACTTATATTTCTTTTAGATATATTTATCTTATATAGATTATATATAATTTTAAAATATTTATGTATTTATATATATATATATAATTTTATTTATATTTTTATACATATACATATACATATACATATACATATATATTTTTGACTAATTCTGCTTCTTCTGGTGCCTGTGTTTCCTTCTCCATCAGGAAAACACCACACCCCAGTGCATGCCAGGAGGCACAATTGGCCTGTAGGATTAAGGCCACGATGACACATCCTCCATCCTTTACCTCTCCTACTTCCCACTGGCACACTCTGAGCTCTCAAAGCCACTGGCCCAGCAGGAAATAGCAGGGCACTGTTTTCATGGCCTACATTTCTTCTGAGTCACCTTAGCAGTGCCTTTCTTCTCTTTAATTGTCTCTGGGCTTTGTTGTGTTCCCTGTTTCTGTGTCTCCCATTGTCACTGCTGAAATATGTGTTCCTTTTTTTTCTGTTTCTGTCCCTCAGCCTTGGGGTGAGCACTGAGGAGTTGTTGGGTCTGGCATAGGGGTGAGTTTTACCCCTGGATTTGTGCTGACCTGGGATTTAAAATGCTGGGAGATCTCTGTGGGATGGGATGGGATGGGATGGGATGGGATGGGATTGTGCTGACGTGGGATTTAAAATGCTGGGAGGTCTCTGTGGGATGGGATCAGGCAAAGCAGAGCATGAAAAGGAGGGGGATGTTTTGGTAAACTGTTACAAATGACAAATTTGGAATTTGTTGAAATTGATGTTCCCTCTTTCTGTGTTCCTGTCCCTCAGCCTTGGGCTGAGCATTGAGGAGTTTGTTGCGTCTGGCACAGGGGCGAGTTTTACCCCCGGATTTGTGCTGACCTGGGAGATCTCTGTGGGATGGGATAGGATGAGGTCAAGTCAGGCAGAGCAGGAAAAGGAGGGGGATGTTTTGCTAAACTTTGTTACCAATGAGAAATTTGGAATTTGTTGAAATTTGTGTTCCCTGTTTCTGTGTTTCTGTCCCTCAGATTTGGGGTGAGCATTGAGGAGTTTGTTGGGTCTGGCACAGGGATGGGATGGGAGGGGAGGGGATGGGATGGGATGGGATGGGATGGGATGGGATGGGATGGGATTTAAAATGCTGGGAGATCTCTGTGGGATGGGATGGGATGAGGTCAGGCAAGGCAGAGCATGAAAAGGAGGGGGATGTTTTTGCTAAACTTTGTTACCAACGACACAAATTTGCAAATTGTTGAAATCTGTGATGTATGTGGAGCTCCTGGGAGTGGCTCACGCCCTCTCCGAGGGTTCTTGAGGGACCTTCTCCACCAGGGTGGTCTGTGCCCTGTGCCAGCGTTCCCTGCCCCTCCCTGTGCTCCTCAGCAGAGGAGGAGCTCTGGATTCTTTGTTTCTTTCTTTTTTGTGTTGTTTATTACTGCTTTTTTATGTTACAGTCTCACAAACTGTGAGTTCTACAGTACTTCTTTTTAATAAGGTGAACATGAAGCTGCATCTCCCCTTTTAAAGGTTTTTTAAGGATAAATTGTCTCATTAAGAAATCATTTTAAAATTATTTTTGTTTTGAGCTCAATAGCTAACTACTTGTGACCCGCTCTGTGGATTTTATTATTTAATTACACAATATTACTTAAACTCATGAAGAAGGTAAAGAAGAAGTAGTTTCTGACCTAAAACTTCTAAATAGAAGTTTATATATATACTTGTTTAATAGAATAATACATTATTCTATTAAACAAACATGTATACATATATAATATATATATGTTATATATATTATATAATGTTATATATAAAATATGTATAATATTATATGTATAATATATATTATATTTTATTATATATATTTGTATAATAGAAGTTTTTTATATATTTATATATATTTTATATGTATATATATTATATATATACATATATTATATATTTTATATGGTTGATTTTTTATATATTTATATGTATATCTACTTATATATATTTATATATTTATATGTATATATATTTTTATATATTATATATTTTTATATATTACTATATTCTATTTCTACTACATGATATTACACACTTTTATTCAAACTACACACTCATAAGCTCAGTTCTATCATTCAATTTTGGAATATACTGCAACAATGTATATGGTCTGAGGTTCTCCTGTCAGCACAGATATTCTAAGATTCTCAGCAGCCAGGTTTCCACCCTGGATTGCCTGGGGTGTAAGATTTAGGAGCTTTTCCCTTTTTTTCCTCAGTATTATCAGGCTTGTAGGAAAACTAAAACCTGGCCTTCAAATTAAGAATGAAGCCCAGTACCATCCCTAGTCAGTGCCATGAAAACAAAGGACTTTCCTTCATAAATCAGCCTCTGCTGGAAATTCTGGTAAATTTCATTATTTGATTACACAATATTCCTTAAGCTCATGAAGAAGAAGGTGAAGAAGAAGGTGAAGAAGAAGGACTAGTTTCTGTCTTAAAACTTCTAAATAGAAGGTTAATATATACATTTGTTTAATAGAATAACATATTAATATTTGTACAATAGACGTTATTATGTATATTATATATACATTATATGTATTTTATATTCATATAATGTAGATATAGAAATAAATTTGTGGTTTTTTTTAATAGAATAATACATTAATAATATATTTGTATAATAGAAGTAAAAATTGATGGGGTGGGATGGGATGGGATGGGATGGGATGAGATGGGATGGGATGGGATCACCAGCTTTTCCTTCTCTGTGGTGCCTGAATTCCCTTATCTCGTGGCACTTGGAGCAGCCTTTGGGTTTTTTGGAGGGGGGTTTGGGTTTTTAGGTGTTATTTTTGGTGAAAGCTGCATGTGGGAATGGCTGGGAAGCCACAAAAGGTGCCTGATGGGAAGCCAGGAAAGATGCCTGCTGAAAAGCATCTTGGAACAGCAGCAACCCTTGATATGGGAGGGAAAAAATAGCCTTGGTGCTGATGCTGTGTGTGTGCAATGTGGATAAAACCCCAGCTGTGTTTAGCTTTGGTTTTATGTTGCTTTGGATGGCTGAACCGGAAAAGGAAAGAAATGAAAAAAGAGCTGCACATGCATAAGAAAATAGAGCTGGGTAAGACCTAGGTCATCTCCTCAATACTTTCCTGCCACCAGATGATTGTTCCTGGACTCAAATCTCTGCTCTGAGTTGTGGCTGGGAATACATTAACCTTTAAAACAACAGTATTAGATTTTTATATATTTTCCTCAACCGCAAGGCTGGAAACCTGGTAAACGTGAAGGGCAGGTCACGTTGAGCGAGTGGACCCCCAGGAAATTGGATTTTTGGGGGGGTTTATTCATCAGAGAGCACTCAGCCTGTTGGAATTCCCTTGGAAGCGGGGCTGACCTGGGGCCCAGCTGGCCGGGCTGACCTGGGGGAATGGGCTCTGTCCTTCCAGGGCCTCCCCACCCTCACAGGGCAGAATTCCTTCCCAAAATCCCATCCATCCCTGCCCTCTGGCAGTGGGAGCCATTCCCTGTGTCTTGTCCCTCCATGCCTCGTCCCCAGTCCCTCTGCAGCTCTCCTGGAGCCCCTTCAGGCCCTGGAAAGGGCTCCAAGTTCTCCCCCAGATCCTTCTCCTCTCCAGGTGGGCACCCCCAGCTCTCCCAGCCTGGCTCCAGCCCTTGGAGCATCTCCATGGCCTCCTCTGGACTGGCTCCAGCAGCTCCAGGTCCTTTCTTCCTGCAGCATGGAAACCAGCAGGGAATGTGTCTCCCTGAGCTTTGTTGGTGCCCAGGAAGTCACTGTGGTAGGGATGATTTGCCTGTGGCTTTCAAAGTGGTGCCCTTACATTTCCATCCTTGCACTTCCTTTTTCTTTTCTTTTTTTTACTTTATTTTTGCCTGTGTTTCGCAGGCAAGACAAGCAGGGCACCAAATCAGAGGAGCTCTGTCCTGTGCTTCATCCTCTGAGCATTTCTTCCCATCCTGAGCCTGTGCTGCTGAATTCTTGTGTGCTGAGGTGGTGCTGCAGTTTTAAGTGGCTGGAAACTTTTTTCCAAAGGAAGAGCAGGTCCAGTTTGGAAACAACATCTTTTCTAATCTTCTCTCTTCTCTGTTGTCTGCTGCTTTT
This sequence comes from Calcarius lapponicus, assembly GCA_039654755.1. Classification (NCBI taxonomy): domain Eukaryota; kingdom Metazoa; phylum Chordata; class Aves; order Passeriformes; family Fringillidae; genus Calcarius; species Calcarius lapponicus. The sequence goes on from CM077469.1 coordinate 12,333,531, forward strand.
CTGAGTTATTCAGCAAGTTGCAACACAAAGACACAAAGAGAGATGTACTGTTGTTATTGGTGGTTGTTGTTCCTAAGTCTTTATTGATTTTTATGAAAGAAATAATAACAATGTGCATGAGGTATCCAGCTAACAAAAGAGGTCCTGCAGTACTCATCTCGAATTAAATACAGAGAAGCAGAATCCAGCTGGGATATTGACAGGCAAAGACAAAGCTTTGTGTTTCAGGGGAGGGCTGGAGTGAAAGCAGGACTCTGCCCACCGTGATGGGGAGACAGCCAGCATTGTTCTGCTCCCAGCTCCCAGCAAACCCTCCCGGGCCAGCCAGGAGGATGCGCTCAGGGGAGGGAGCTGCTCCCCAGGCTCCATGGGATCCATGGGATGGGATCAATGGGATGGGATGGGGTAGAAGGGATGGGATGGGATGGGATGGGATGGGATGGGATGGGATGGGATGGGATGGGATCAATGGGATGGATGGGATGGGATGGGATGGGATGGGATGGGATGGGATTGATAGGATGGATGGGATGGGGTGAGGTGGGATCAATGGGATGGGATCGATAGGATGGATGGTATGGGGTGAGGTTGGATGGGATGGGATCAGTGGGATGGGATGGGATGGGATGGGATGGGATGGGATGGGGTGGAATGGGATGGGATGGATGGGATGGGATGGGATCTATGGGATGGATAGGATGGGATGGGATGGGATGGGATCGATAGGAAGGATGGTATGGGGTGAGATGGGATGGGATCAATGGGATGAGATGGGGTGGGGTGGGGTGGGATGGGATGGGATTGTTAGGACAGATGGGATGGGGTGGGATGGATGGGATGGGATCAGTGGGATGGGATCAATGGGATGGGATGGGGTGGATGGGGTGGATGGGATGGGATCAATGGGATGGATGGGGTGGGGTGGGATGGGGTGGGGTGGGGTGGGATGGGATGGGATGGGATGGGATTGATAGGACGGATGGGGTGGGGTGGGGTGGGATGGGATGGGATGGATGGGATGGGATGGGATGGGATGGGATGGGATGGGATGGGATGGGATGGGATGGGATGGGATTGATAGGACGGATGGGATGGGGTGGGGTGGGATGGGATCAATGGGATGGGATGGGGTGGATGGGGTGGATGGGATGGGATCAATGGGATCAATGGGATGGATGGGATGGGGTGGGATGGGATGGGATGGAACATGCTGGGCTTTACCTGGGGGGATCTGGGGTGTCCCCAGGGCAGCAGGAGAGGGTGAGAGTCCATCCCTGCCAGGCAGGTGGGTCAGACTGCTGAGCTCCAGCCCACAGATGTGTTTCTGTAGGGTTTTCTGCTTTGTCTGAGGTTCTGGTACATCAAAACCAGGCTTGGAGAAACCTGGGGGAGCAGGAGGTGTTCCCTGCCTACAGCAGGGCATTGGAGCTGGGTGGTTTTAAAGCTCCTTTCCAACCTGTCAGAACTCAGTACATCCCTCTGGGTGTCCAGAGTTGCCGAGGACCCTGCCAGGGGGCTCGGAGGCCCTGGCACGCAGCCCAGAACACCTGGGCATTTGATTTTGACACCTGGAGCAAGTTACCAGCTTTGTAGGAGGACCTGAAAGTCACACAAGTTTGAATAGTGTGATAACAAAATTATCACAGAGTGAAAATGTAGATTTTAGGGTTTTTGGTATGGGGATTATGGGGACAAGATGGAGGAACCTGGGCGTGTCCAGCCTTTCTTCTTCTTCTTGTTCTCCATTTCCTGCTGTGATGTTGGCACTTTGGGATTGGTTTAGAGTACAAGTGCACTGTCTAACATGGGTGATAGGTATTGGGAATTAAGTGTAAATGTGTTATACATAGTTTGCAGTATAAAAGGACAACGCCACCGCGGGGGCAGTCAGAGTGCCTGTGGCTGCCCTGCTGAGCAGACCTGGGCTGGGCAGAGAGAAAATTTTATAGATAAGAATTAATAAACAACCTCAAGACTGAAAAGTGAAGAGTCCAGACTCGTTCTTCAGTTGCGCGGGCCGGAGCAGAGACACCCTGCACATCTCGGGGCAGCAATTACCAACAGCTACCCGAGACCAACCCAAGCCATTCCATGGTTCCCTGATGAGCTCAGGGCATCCTTTCAGCAATGAGGAGGGAAAGCAAAGAGGAAATCTGTCCCTCACGGTGGGTCTGACTTCCCTCCTGCTGGATCAGTTCTGCCTCAAGGGCTGGCGCATCCCAGGTAGGGGAGTGTGGGAGGGATCATCTCTGGCATTGCTGCTGCTCTGAGCTCCATCCTCTTTATGCAGCCCCAACAGAGGCCTTGGAAAAGCTCCCTCTCTTCCTTTCCTCTTCCTCTCTTGCTGCTGCCTGTTCTCACACGTGTCAGGACACAGCTTACACGAGAGAGGCGGCGCTGCTGCTGTTCCACCTGAGAACAAGAGTTCCCAGACACCACATAAAAAAGTGTCACCGTCTTTGTGGCTGGATTCTCACTCCAAAAATACTCTGATAAGCTCAACGAGGCTCAGGTAATGTCAGAATTTGTCTCCCCCTTGACTTTACAAGGAATTCCTGAGCACGATATTGAATCACAACCATATTGAATCACAACCCTATCTCTGCTCTTAAATCATTTCCTCCAGCAAAACATCACCCCACAGAGGAAGTCCTTTCAGCCAAGACAAAAATGAAAGTGTTTATTGGTTTGAAAAGATCCCTCTGTGTGCCAGAATCAGTGAGAGAGAGAGGATGGGAGTGTGAGTGCCTCTGGCAATGCCTTCTCAGGGCACTTTGTCATCCAGGCACGAGAAGGAGCTGAGCAAACACAAATATTCAGCTAAACTAATATTTTTGGCACTGGGTGAATTTTGATTGTCAGCTTGTGGTGCCCGAGGCAGCAGACAGGAATGAGATGCAGCATCCTTAAGCTTTGTATTCATGGCTGAATTGATGCTCCTTTTCTATTTATTTAGAGGTGTGTGTGTGTGGCTCTGGGTATTGCTATTTATCTGTTGTGTGAGGGAGAGGTGCTAGTGAGGCCCTGGCCGAGGTAAAACAGCAAAACAAACGGGGTTTGGTCCTCAGGATACCTGAATCCACCCCAAACTGATGATGTGGCAGCTTTCTGTGCTCAAAAGGGATTGGAGAGAGGGCCAAGGATGTGCAGGATGACTGGAACAGGCTCCACATTTTCCAGTGTCAGAATCCTTCACCCTACCAAGATGCGGGGCAAAAAAATAGGAAAGCTGAGGAATGGTTGATCACCAGATGGTCAAGGCCAATTCTGAGGCTTTTGCAGAGCTGTGGAATGGAAACTTGTCCCCTTCCTCCAGCTCTGCCCCAAATTGGTGCTGCCAGGCTCGACCTGGAGGAGCTGGGCTGGTGTTTTTTGGTTGCTTTGTGTTTTTTAGTTGGTTTGTGGTTTTTTGGTCGGTTTGTGGTTTTTTGGTTGGTTTGTGGTTTTTGGTTGGTTTGTGGTTTTTTGGTTGGTTTGTGTTTTTTTTTCTTGGACAGACAGAGAGGAAAATAAACAGGGTTGTCAAGCCATGACCCTTCTGAAAAGACAGGGCCACCTTTGGAGCTCCAAATGGTCCCGCTGCTGGTTGAGAGGCACTCTGTGGGGGCTGCACCAATTGTGGGGGATTTTTCAGAGTTATTTTCTGGAGTGAGCAGGGAAGAGGCTGAGAGGTGGCAGACAGCTTTGGGAGGGAGCTGCAGCTAACCCAGAGTCAAACTGAACTCCCTGGGAGCATCACAAGCTCTGTGTGCTGAGCACTTCCCAGCTCACTGGGAAGCCTGTCCAGCACCAGTTTTGTTCATCTCCCAGGTTGTCCTTATGGAAAAATGCCAGAACCAAGCTCCTTCCTATAAAAAAAACTCAAGAAAATTCCCCTGTTGTGCTCCTTACTCACAGCTGGGTGAAAAAAACGAGCTGAGAGATGGAGAGGAAAAGGACAAGAGGTTGTCTCTCTGTGTCTCTTCTCAGCTATCTTTGAGGGTGATTCACCCTCCCCAAATTCCTGGCAATTTCTCTCAGTGACCAGCAGCTCTATCTTGTGTTTCTGACTCATCAGCTGCTGGAAGCTTCTCTGGCTGAGTTCAGACTAACAAAAATGTAAGCACTGGGTTTGATCCTGCATGAAGCTGTTCTGTAGAGGGTGAGGGGCAAACCAAGCAGATGATGCAGTGAGGAAGAGGCAGAGATGAAGGAGCAAGAGGTAAAACCCCAAAAAGGAACCCCGGATGTGGATTTTGAGCGATGGAGGGGAAAAAAAAATCACTAACAAAATGATGAAGGATCAAAACCCTGAGCTGTGGTTGGTTTCCAATTGTGGCAGCGATATTAGTAATAAAATCAATACCAATATTAGCTGGGCCTAATAACTACACAGATCAGATTGGATTAGGTGGGTATTACTCCTCCTGATAACCTGCCTTTGTTGCCATTGCACTCTAGGTAGGCAGAGGTATCTTGCCTTTTAATTAAAGCACTTTGATTCACTTGTAGTCATGACTGGAAATGGCTGGTCCATAGCCCAGCAGTTAAACCTGTCCTGATGGCTCTTATAAATGAAAATAAAGGCAGATTCCACAGAGAATCCTCTGCCTGGCAGCCTAAGTGCTGTGTGTGGCACGTGTGACAACCCAGAGCAAGGCACTGAGGATCAAGGTAGCTAAAACCAGGCTTGCCCTGAGCTTTGGAATACTAAAACCCTCCCAAAATGGGCTTTGTAGTGATTTTTGGAGGGTCTGGCATTACCTTCTAAGGCTCCATTTGATTTTGGAGCACCACCAAAGCCCTCTGGAGGTTTGTTGACCACTAAAACCCACCCAAAAATGGAATTTGCAGTGAATTTTGAAGGGTTTGACATTACCTTCCCATTTGATGTGGGAGCACCACCAAAGCCCTACAGGTATCTGTTGACCATTAAAACCTTCCCAAAATGGGTTTTGTACTGATTTTTGGAGGTCCTGACATCACCTTCCAAGTCTCCATTTGATGTCAGAGCACCACCAAAGCCCTCTGGAAGATGGTTGACCACTAAACCCACCCAAAAAGGGGCTTTGCTGTGATTTTTGGAGGGTCTGACATTAGGTTCAAAGGCTCCATTTGATGTCAGGGCGCCACCAAAGCCCTCTGGAGGTTTGTTGACCACTAAAACCCTCCCAAAAAGGGGCTTTGCAGTGATTTTTGGGGTGTCTGACATCCGCTTCCAGAGCTCCATTTGATGTTTGGAGCACCACCAAAGCCCTACAGATATCTGTTGACCATTAAAACCTTTCCAAAATGGGTTTTGTACTGATTTTTGGAGGTCCTGACATCACCTTCCAAGTCTCCATTTGATGTCAGAGCACCACCAAAGCCCTCTGGAAGATGGTTGACCACTAAACCCACTCAAAAAGGGGCTTTGCTGTGATTTTTGGTGGGTCTGACATTAGGACCCAAGGTTCCATTTGATGTCAGGGCACCACCAAAGCCCTCTGGAGGTTTGTTGACCACTAAAACCCTCCCAAAAAGGGGCTTTGCAGTGATTTTTGGGGTGTCTGACATCCACTTCCAGAGCTCCATTTGATGTGGGAGCACCACCAAAGCCCTCTGGAGGTTTGTTGACCACTAAAAACCACCCAAAAATGGAATTTTCAGTGAATTTTGAAGGGTCTGACATTAGCTCCCAATAATCCATTTGATGTCAGAACACCAGCAAAGCCTTTAGAAGTTTTTTGACCACTAAACCCTCCCAAAAAGGGGCTTTGCAGTGATTTTTGGAGGGTTTGACATTACCTTCTAAGGCTCCATTTGATGTGGGAGCACCACCAAAGCCCTTTGGAGTTTTGTTGACCACTAAAAACCACCCAAAAATGGAATTTACAGTGAATTTTGAAGGGTTTGACATTACCTTCCAGGGCTCCATTTGATGTGGGAGCACCACCAAAGCCCTACAGATATCTGTTGACCACTAAAACCTTCCCAAAATGGGTTTTGTACTGATTTTTGGAGGTCCTGACATTACTTTCCAAGGCTCCATTTGATGTCAGAGCACCACCAAAGCCCTCTGGAAGATGGTTGACCACTAAACCCACCCCAAAAGGGGCTTTGCTGTGATTATTGGAGGGTCTGACATTAGGTCCAAAGGCTCCATTTGATGTCAGGGCACCACCAAAGCCCTCTGGAGGTTTGTTGACCACTAAAACCCTCCCAAAAAGGGGCTTTGCAGTGATTTTTGGGGTGTCTGACATCCACTTCCAGAGCTCCATTTGATGTGGGAGCACCACCAAAGCCCTCTGGAGGTTTGTTGACCACTAAAAACCACCTAAAAATGGAATTTTCAGTGAATTTTGAAGGGTCTGACATTAGCTCCCAATAATCCATTTGATGTCAGAACACCAGCAAAGCCCTTTAGAAGTTTTTTGACCACTAAACCCACCCAAAAAGGGGCTTTGCAGTGATTTTTGGAGGGTCTGACATTACCTTCTAAGGCTCCATTTGATGTGGGAGCACCACCAAAGCCCTCTGGAGGTCTGTTGACCACTAAAACCCACCCAAAAATGGAATATGCAGCGAATTTTGGAGAGCCTGATACTAGCTCCCAAGGCTCCATTTGATGTTTGGAGCACCACCAAAGCCCTATAGATGTTTGTTGACCACTAAAACCTTCCCAAAATGGGCTTTGCAGTAATTTTTGGAGGATCTGACATCACCTTCCAAGGCTCCATTTGATGTCAGAACGCTACCAAAGCCCTCTGGAAGTTTTTTGACCGCTAAAACCCTCCCAAAAATGGAATTTGCAGTGAATTTTGGGCAGTCTTTTTTTTTTTTCATTATTATATTTTGAGCATTCAGTAAGTATCTTTTCTGTATTCTATAGTATAGTATAATATAGTATAGTATAGTATAGTATAGTATAGTATAGTATAGTACAGTATTCTTTAATATCATACAGTATCATGAAGTAATAACTTAGCCTTCTGAGAACATGGGGTCAGATTCATCATTCCTGCCTTCACTGGGGCATTCCCTGCAGGAGCGTGGCTGTCCCCAAGGGCACCCGCTCGGAATTGGAGCAGATTTACAGCAAATTCCTCCATCCCTGCTCAGCCAAGGGATGGATCTCTGCTTCCTCTCCACCTCTCGCCAGCCATGCTCTCAGCCTCGAGCTTTTCTCCGAACACTCCAGCCCAGACTGTGAAAAACGCCAAATGCTTGTTTTTAAAATTTTAAAAGTTTAACAGTAATAAAATGGTTATTAAAATAGCAATATAATTAGAGTAATAATAATTTGGACAATTTGGATTAGGACAATAGGAGACAATAAAAACAAAGAGTTACACACAATCCGGGTATCTTTTCTGGGAAAAATAAGCCCAAAAAAGGACCCACATTAACAGAGGATTAACCCTTAAAAGCAACAGCCTGTTGCATATTCATACACCTCATCCATGATGCATCAATTCCATTCAAACACAGGATTCTGTCTGGGCAGTGTCAGCTTCTTCCTCTGAATCCTGACTGAGTCTTCAGGGCTGAGCAAGGCAGGAAGAAGTTCATTTTTTCTGATAATGGAGCAATAAATTCTCTTTCTCTGAGAGATTTGGGTGTCCCGTGGCTGCTCTCTTGGTGCAAGTCCTGTCTTTAAAAAAAGCATCCCACACAGCAGTCTCCACTCCAACATTTTGTTATAACCTAAAACTGTATTTAACACACTAATCAAGAAAACCAATACAGCATAACTTTCTAACACAACACATACAATATTAATTTTAATATTTAGCAAAAGCCAATAACAAAATACACGTGTTTCACACAAATCTTTGCTCACTGGAGGGCAAAATCTTCCAGGAAACCCAGCAGGACAGACACTCATCCCTGTTTGCCTCTGCATGGAAGCATCTCCTCAAACACCAGAGGAACAGGGACTGGAATGACTCAAAATCCACTCCTTTTTGCTGGGTGCTTGGTTGGCTTTCTCTGTAGTTGGGGGAAATTTTTAATACTGCTGACTATTGATAATCTGTCACTGGGAATTTGCTCAGCACTCCACGCTGAAAATGCAAGGTCCTGCTCCCCAGAGTGCCTGGAAATATCCAGGGAAAGCAAATTTGGGGAAGTGGCAAGGAGATGAGGAGTTCCAAGGGCAGAGCCAGCTGAGAAGGCTGCTGGGGACAGGACCAAGCAAGGCCTGGGGGGGACTTGGGGGAGAAAAGGGGGAGAAATGTGGGTCTGGTGGGAGCTCACCAAAGGAGCACCATGGTTTTGGGGTTCAGCACATGACCTTGAGTCACATCATTTGCTTCTCTCTGCTGTCCTTTCCCTGAAGATGGGGAAAACAGGGCTCTGGGAGCTCTTTGGGTAGAACCACATGGTTATCAGGAGGAAGGCTACAAGAAGATACAGAGAAGAGGAACCCCAGACAGGAGATGGAGAAGGCCAAGCACAGTTCCGTGTCCTGTTTGTAGAAGACAAGGACAGAAACAGCCTTTAAAACAACCTTGCTGCAGCTTAAAGTACATTTAACTCTGGTTTTAATAATTTTATTTAACTCTGTTATTAATAATTTTATTCCTGATGACCTCTGATCCAGCAGGCAGGCCTTCACTTTCTCCTGTTGCTCCCAGGTTTGTTTTTCCCCCTTCCCGTGTTGCTCCCTGGTAATGTCACCTTGATTCACATCATTTGCTTTTCTCTGCTCCCTGAAGAGGGGGGAAACAGGGCTGTGGGAGCTCTTTGGGTAGAACCACATGGTTATCAGGAGGAAGACTACAGGATGATAGAGGGAAGAGGAACCCCAGACAGGAGAGAGATGGAGAAGGCGAAGCACAGCTTCGTGTCCTCAGGGTGCTTGTAGCAGAAGGCAAGGACAGAAACAGCCTTTAAAACAACCTTGCTGCAAACTCAAAGTGCAGTTAACTCTGTTTTAGTGTCATTTTATTCCTGATGACCTCCGATCCAGCAGGCAGGCCTTCATTTTCTCCTGTTGCTCCCAGGTTTGTTTTCCTCCTTCCCGTGCTGCTCCCTGATAATGTCACGCTGAGCTGCTGAAGCCAGCTGCAGTTTTGACAGATGATGTACCAGTTCCCTCTGCTTCAGATTTGACATTTCCACGAGCGCTGAACACACATGCTTACAAATTTTGAAGGGGAAAAGAAGCCCCACCACTGCTCTCTCCCTGTTTGGTTCTGTGAATGTGTCATTTTGGAGCTGTTGAAAAATGCTGCATGAATGGATCTTGAAATTGAAACCCTGGTGGCAGTGCCATCCTTGGCACCTTCATGCCATGGTTTTCCGCCCATCATTCATGCCATTACTCCATGGGCCTGGATTTAGCACTCAAAGCTCTGAATATTCCAGGGCTGTGCTGTGAGACACAGCAGCTCCTTCCTCCTTCACAGCCAAGGCAGTGGAACTCAATGGTTTGGGAAAGATGACCCGCTGGAAGATGGGAGGGAGGGCTAACCCCAGAAGGGAGCCTGTTCCTGAAACCTGGACTCCTGGCAGAGAAAGAACAGGGGGGGAAAGGTGGGAAGAGCTTTAAAACCATCAGCTGATATTCCTTGAGCTTTCAACAGAAGAAGCCGAGGGGAATTTTTCCTTCCATGTGGATGAAAGCAGGATCAGGCTATTTATCTTTGATGAAATGCCAAGAAATGGTTGATTGTGTTTAGGAGCAGCAAAAAGATGTAATAAATAGTGCTTGCTGCTCTGAGAAATGAGTGAGGAGCCCAGATCTGATAACTGCCTGCACTCATCCTTCCTTTTGTGCAGTGAGTGATGGGGCTCCAGCACCCACAGAGGCTCTTGGGTTGGAGAACACACCGAGGTCTGACACTTCTGCCACCTGAAATTCTGACTAAACTTGGTGTCTTGGTTTGGAAAGACAGGAGTCTGCTAAGGAAGGCAGGAGCCTCCCCTGAAATGGAGAATGCAAACCTTCCCCACCCCTCCGAATTGTTATCAATTTTAAATTAAGGAGCTCTCTGGTAAAGATATGGGAGAAGGAAATAATAGTTCTTAAATAGGGAAAAGAAAAGAAATAAAGGATAAAATAAACAATGCAGTGCATTAGAACAACACTGACAGAGTCAGAACCCAACCTGACACCCTGTGGGGTGTTGGTGGCAGTCCCATTGGAAATGTGGCTGCAGCCCTCCTGCAGTGTCAGGGGTGGTTCTGTTGGAGCAAGGGGGTCCTGTAGAGAAGGATGGATTCTTCCTCTGAAGATCCAGTGGAAGAAGAGGCAGCTGCTGTTCCTCTGGGGAATCCTGTGGAGAAAGCCGTGCTGGTGTCTCAAAACCTCTGGATTATATCTGGGTAGCAATGCTTGGCTCCTCCCTCTGGGCAGAGCATCTCCCAGTGGGATGTTACAGTTCTTATCAGCCATGCAGGGACATTCAATAGTCTGTTATCAGCAATGTCCCCTCCCAGGGAGGTGTGAATGTGGTCACTCAGAGAGAGAGATAAGGCAAACTGCCCACTCGACAAAGGGAACCTGCCATACAGATGGTAATGGAAAACATCTTGCATTGCAATTTTCAACACTTGCCTTAGGATGTCCCAAAAGGAGGACTGGGAGCTGTCGAGGTCCCATTTCCACAGGGCAGCTGTGGGCAGTGCAGGGGAGGATGCTGTGGCTCAGTCACTGCACAGAGGAAAAGCCGCCCCAGCGCTGGGGCTCACCGAACTCTGGGATGAAAATCACCTTCAGACTCCAGCCAGGGCAGGGGAGAGCTCCAGGCTGCTGCTCCTGGTGGGAAAGGAAGAAGAAGGAGCTCAGAGAACCCCTCTGAATTCACAGCCAGCTCCCCGCAATTCCTGTCTAACAAAGCCGCTCCTGTGGGGGCTGAAGTGAGATTTGAGACATTGGTGAAGACGCTGTGTTGAGCTGCTTGATGCCACCTCAGCGAGTGAACACCACACTGAACATTTTGCTTTGAGAATTGGAAGTGCACACCAATCCAAAATCCCATTACTGGCTTTTTTATTATTATTTCTTTTGTACCAGAGCCAGGGGAGCAGCTCACCCTGCCCATTTTCCAGCATCCTGGTTTTGCCTGCATGGGAAACACAAGACCAGGTAGTAAAATAATATTTCCCTTCACGAATCACAGGAATTAATGCTGGCTGAGGCATAAGAGAGGAACAAAAATTTGATCTTTGCCCCAGCAGTGGGATTCACCTCCACATCCTGGACTTCTGGCAGCTGGGCATCACCTCCATGCCTCTTTCCTTGCCTGGAATGTGTTCCAACATCATTGAAATGCCACGGGATGGGCTGGAGGTGCCAGCCCCAGCCCAAGCAGGGGGACAGGGAGGTGACAGCTGCTCAGGTGACAGCTCCTTCTTTTTGGGGCAGCTAATGCCCCCTAATGGGTCCTTTTTGGGAGTGATCCGGGGGAATCACGTTTGTTTGTTTGTTTGTTTGTTTGTTTGGGAGGTTTGAACAGAAGTGGCAACAGATGCACTGCGTAATAAAACCACAGAAATCATTGTTATGCTTTCAGAGGGGAGAAAAACTGCAGGCACCAGAGATAAACCCAGGCAGAATTATGGAATATTTAATGGTTCAGTATTTAATAGTTCACCAATCCCATTTCCAAGGTGTCTTACCCCCCGAGCTGAATTAAGTATTGATCCCTTTTGGGGGGGATTTGTTTAAAAAAAAAAAATAAAAAGGCACAAACCCAAGCATCCCCCACCACCAAAAATTTCTATTTCACACACCTCAATGAGTGCATCCCCCTCTTTTTAGGCTGCCTGGGTCAGTTCTTGTTTGGCATCTCCTTCCCAATGGCTCTGCCCAGGGTTTGATGACCCCACTGCTTCCTGGGGCTATGCTCAGAGCCCAGCAATTGGGAAATTTTTAAATTGGGAAATTTGGAAATTTTTCTGTAGCCTTTTCATCAGGGGTGGTGCATTTTACCATTCACACCTGAATTTTTACTAGCACAGCTGCAAATCTGGAGAAACTCATGCAGCTGAGGGAGGATGGGAAGGTGCAGGAGGTAAAGGGCAGTTCTGGAACATTCTTGTACCAACTTCACCTCTAAAAGCTGTAACAAGGCCTTTTGACCCTGCATTAATGCCACAAATAAAAATAATCATCTCTGAGTGGTCTAGCTCTTTTCAGGAGGTATCTGCTTGGATAATTTTTAAATTTGTCTAAGGCAGCTTGGAATTACCTCCAAAGTGCTCCCTATAAAGCCAGATTGTACTGCATTTAATACATGTGCTTTTAGCCCTTTCTTCCCTGATTTTTTTTTTTTGGACTTTGATTGATATTTCTGTGAAGGACTTTATTTTTTATTCTCTTTTCAAGTGCCTGTGCTGGCTCACAAGTGACTCAGTACTTGATCAATACTGCTGGTGGCTGTTGGTGCAGCCACTGATGGGAAGCTGGAGGAGAATTATTCCAGTGAAAGCCTCGAGAAAAATCAGTCAGGGAAGGCTGGTGAGCTTGCTTGGCTTAAATCTTCAGTGTTTTCAGAAATGGGGAGGGGAAACAGCCAGTAAACAGCTTTAGGACAAGGCCAGAGGTACCTAAATACTCAGCGAAGGGAGTTTGTAGTGACAAATCACATTACCAGCAACCCCCTGAAAAGCAGATTCCCAGTGCCTGTGCACTTGGCAGCAGGGAAGAGCCTGTCAGGACACAAGAAAGGCTTTTCTGGTTCAGCTGGAAAGGCTTTTCTGGTTCTGTGCTCACCACAAAGGCCGTCCTGACCTCCAACTGCTTTCCTCTCCAGGGAATCCTGGAGTCTGATGTGATTTCTCTGCCTAGTAACACCCAGCAGATTTTCCTGCCTGCATCCCTCTGTGAGCCCACACAAATCCCTTCTTCCCAAGATGTGAAATGCGCAGAGCAGTGCTGTTGAAATTTGTCTGGGGGGGAAGGAGTCAAAACCTCCTTCAAGGATCAAATTTCCTTTTATAAAATCAGATTGGAAAGGACCTTAAAGAGCATCTGGTTCCATCCTGCTGGAATATCCACCTTCCACTATCCCAGGTTGCTCCAAGCCCTGCCCAGCCTGGTCTTGGGTGTCGCCGTGACATTTTCTGAAAAATCCTCTTTGCCCAGGATTTTCTCCTGGGAAGCTGAGAAGCCTCAGAGAGGAATGAAAACAATAAATATCTGATTGCTGCTCCTGTGTTTGCTGCTTTGGGATGCGGCTTGGACATTGTTCACCAACAGGCGAATGTTTGATTGGTTCCATGTGAAGGGTTTTAACTTAATGACCAATCAAAGTCTTAGGATTGTGAGTGACTTGACTGTGAGTGACTCTCTGAGGAGTCACAGGTTATTATTTATTCTTTACTGGCCTTCTGATGTATCCTTTCTCTATAGCTTAGTATAGTTCTAGTACAGCATTTCGTTATAATAAATAGAATAGAATAGAATAGAATAGAATAGAATAGAATAGAATAGAATAGAATAGAATAGAATAGAAACCTACTGAGAACATGGAGTCAGATTCATCTTTTCCCTTGTCCTGGGACCCTCACAAACCCCATACTTGGGCACTTCCAGGGATGTGACTTTTCCCTTGGAATGTGCCTTGCTGTCCTTTCCTCTCATTCCAGCCCATGGATGCTGTCCTACACAGGGTGTGCACCATCCATCTTCCCAACTATGTGCTGTCACACCTTCCAGGAAGGGGCAGATTAAAAAAAAAAATGGTCTGGACAGATGTCGCCATCATATTTTCTGAAAAATCCCCTTGCCCAGGATTCTTCTCCTGGGAAGCTGAGAAGCCTCAGAGAAAAAGGAAAACAATATTATCTCATTTGCTTCTCCTGTGTTTTGAAGGTTTGGAATGTGGTTGGAGATTGTTTATCCAACAGGTGATTGTTTGATGGGTTTAATGTGAATTGTTTTGACTTAATAACCAATCACGGTCAGGCTGTGTTGGACTCTGGAAGGAGTCACGAGTTTTCATTAGTATTTTTTTAGTCTTCTAAAGTATCCTTTCTGCATTCTTTAGTACAGTTTAGTATAGCATTCTATAATATAATATATAAATCATAAAATAATAAATTAGCCTTCTGAGAACATGGAGTCTCATTCATCATTTCCTCCCTTCGTCCATGGGACCCCGAAAATACCACAGACAGGGCTTCTTTGTAAAATGGAAATTGTTTTAGGGGGAAACCAGCAGCCTGTGTCCCTCAGTGAGCACTCTCAGGTAATATTTGTGCATTGAAGGGGAGGAGGAAAAGGTGTGGGGCCAAATTTTGGGGGGGCCCTGGTTAAAGCCTTGCAGTGCTGCAGTGACCTGTGAGGATGTGCCAGCCCTGAGGAAGCTGCCAGCCCAGGTGAAAGCAGCCAGAAGTGACTTCTGCCGTCCTCCTCAGAGGGAAGATAAATGTCATCAGTCATCAGCTGTCACAGCTTGTGCAAGGCACATTTTTCTCTCCCTGGTGCTGAGCTGGAGGCGCTCTGGAGGGAGCAGGGAAAGCAGGGGGAGGGCGAAGGGGAGCTGAGAATCCTGAACTCCTCCTGTCCCTTGGGTGGCTCTGTCAGTGCTGGTAGAGAAATGTGAGTAAAGCTGGGGGAAACGAGGCGTGGGACCACGCCAGGCAGCCAAAGCAGGGAGATAAATGGGTGCAAAATAAAATAAAATAAAATAACCCTCCAAAAGTTATCCCAGAAAGGTGGGGAGGAAGGAGTGTGCTGGAAAGGGTCAGGACAAGAGGAGGGGATGTGGAGCTGCTTCTCAGCCAGCTCCCAGGTAGTTTAAAGCCAATGGTGAGGAACAACTCATGCAAATCAGTTAATTCCAGTCCCCAAAGGCAAGGAAATAATTTCAGTGCTGGGCTGGGCAGGAGCAGCCAGGGTTGGGGATATTCATCTTAAGAGGCAGGTGTGTGTCCTGGGAGCCAAATTCTGAGCCTCCCCTGCCCTGATGGGAGATAAAATGATGGGTCTCCTCTTCCCTGAAACCCCCAAAACATTCTTTCAAGCAAAACAAAAAATTATTGCTTCTGTGTGCCTTAACAGGGCAAGAGATGATTCTCTGCTCCGCTCATTCAGACATTTCCTTGGGGATACCTGGCACCAAAACCTTTTCTGTGTATTTAACATGATCTTGTCCAGTCTCTCCTGGAGGCCAGGCCACCTCCTTGGCATCTTGTAGGAAGTGATTTCTCACTCCAGAGTCCTCTGTGCCATGGGAAATGGTGGAGTCACCATCCCTGGAAGAATTAAAAGCTGAATGGATGGGGCCCTCAAAGACATGGGCTGGCACTGGATTGAGCAGTGCTGGGGGAATGGCTGGACTTGATCTTGGAGGGCTTTTCCAACCTAAATGACTCTGTGAAGAACCATTGATCCCTTTCCAACAGCATCCCCAATCCCCATGGGCTCTGCCAAAACCCCTCCTGGGCAAAGCCCATCCTGGGATTTCTGCTCTCAGTTCACCCCAGCGAGCAAAGCACAAATCCTGCTGAATCCCGGAGGGCTTTGGGTCATGCAGGAAAACTCCACCACCAAACTCTGCTGGGAAGACATGATTCCATGCAAATCCCTTGCTAAGTGAGCTGAGCTCCCCTCACCTCTGGAAAAGCACTCCTGAGCTTGCTGTGACCCACGATGTCCTGGGGTAAACCACATTTTGGAAATCCTTCCCTGCCTCAAAACTCCCTCTTGGGCTCGTTCTGCTCAATAGCTGAACTGTGCAGTGTCACATTCACATTTTCTGGAAAAATCCCTTCACCCAGGATTCTTCTCCTGCGAAGCTGAGAAGCCTCAGAGAAAAGGAAAACAATTCTTATCTCATTTGCTTCTCCTGTGTTTTGCTGCTTGGGAGTGTGGTTGGAGATTGTTTATTCAACAGGTGATTGTTTCATTGGTTTCATGTGAATTATTTTGACTTATCGGTCAACCAGGGCCAAGCTGTGTCAAGACTCTGGAAAGAGTCACGAGTTTTCATTATTGTCTTTTTAGCCTTCTGTAAGTATCTTTTCTGTATTCTTTAGTATAGCTTAGTGTAGCATTCTTTAATATAATATAGATCATAAAATAATAAATTTGCCTCTGAGAACATGGAGTCAGATCCACCATTCCTTCCTGCCTCAAATACAATATCTGGCCTTGACAAAACAAGACACCATGTGCATCTTCCACTGTCCCAGGCTGCTCCAAGCCCTGTCCAACCCAGCCTTGGACACTTCCAGGGATCCAGGAGCAGCCACAGCTTCTCTGGGCAACCCATCATCATCCCCCTTGTTCATTTTTCCAATGCCTCAAGCAGAGAACAGGATTTCAGTCAGAATTTGTTGGTACAGCTGATGCTCTGCATGAGCAGGGGGGTTTATTTAAGGAAAGGAAACAAGTGCAAAGGTATGAAATTACCTGAGGATTTTGTCTGAGCGTGACGGGATGGGGCTCTGGTGGCACTGAAGAAAAGAGATAACAAGAGAAAACTTTGACTCTTCAGAGATTAATCTTTGCAGAGATTAAATTGAAGCCTTCAGCTCTGAGCCATCGATCGCACTTCCCTTCCCTGACAGTTTTGTGGAAGTACAAATTGCAGAGCTTGTGGACAGTACACTTTATTTTTTAGCCATCCAGCAATTGGCTCATTTATGGGCCAGGATCTCCCTAGGGCCAGGCAGAAGGCTGGGACCTGTTGGAATCCCAATGGAACTGGAGGATCTTTAGGGTCCCTTCCATCCCAGCCATGGGGTGATCCTATGAATTCCAGCCAAGGGAAAGACCACCAACCCATTTGGTGATCCTACGAATTCCAGCCCAGGCAGTGGCACCTACCCCACCCTTTCCCCCTCCGTGGGACAGGTTTGAGGGCCAGAGCAGCCCCCCTCTCACAGGGATCTGCTGCTGTTTATCCCCATTTTATCAGCAGCAACGACCCTTTAACCCTTCCCTGGGAGCAGGAGACAATATCAAATGGGATCAACTCAGGTTTAATAAACAACAAAAAAACCATTTTTAACAGCTTAAAGCACCTGTTAGGCACAATCCATCCACTTCTGCCTCTTCCCTGGAGGCCAAAAATTGGTACAGGGTGGTGGAGCAGCACGAGCTGTGCAAGAACCTCTGTAGCTGGTGGTCCCCAAGCTGCAGGAACATTTGGGAGGAGCAGACTGGAAGGGATGTCTCTCCCTGGCTCAGGCCCAAGGAGAGGGGGGTTTCAGAGATCAGATTTCTTTTTTCATTTCCATCATATTTGTCCAGAAGGGCTGGGCAGGCGGAGGAGATGGACAAGATAAGGGAGCATTTAGTTAATTCCACTTTAAACCCAATTCCATTTCCTTTCTAATTAGAGCAGCAGGCATGTTTTAACAGCTGATTATCTCTCCTGGGCAGTTGTGTCTATTCTTCTTGGCTGCCTTCTCAGTTTTTGCAGGCAAAGCTCTGCTGTGATTGTAACATAAATAAAAGGGGAGCAAGGCAGAGCACGAGCACTTTGGAGAATGCTCTGCCAAGAATCAGGAGCAAGGTTTGCTTTTTCATTCCTGAGGGTGAAAAATGGAAGGTGATCACCGCAGGAAAACATAAACCCTTAGAAGCAGAGCAGAGACCTCAGCAAACTGTTATTACTAAGGACTACCTGTAAAAAAAACCTCTCTATGACAGACCCTCAACCCTCACAGATGTTCCAGAACTGCTGGATCTCCAACCTGTGCATCCCACAGGGCCCAGAAGAGGCTCTGAGCACCAGCAGCCCCCACGAGCCTCCTTTGGAGCTGAGAGCAGGAGGACACAGGTGAAGGAATCCCAGCCCTGGTGTGGCTGAAGCCTCTGCAGGTGGATGGAGCATCACAGGATCCTCTGGGAAAACTCTCCTGCTTCCCAGAGTCTCATTACAAGGCATGATTTTTTTTCCCAAAGCCTGTTATTGTTTATTATTATTATTATTATTATTATTATTATTATTATTATTATTATCTTGTTTGGGGGAGAAAACAGCACAGAGTTGAGTTTATAATAACCTTATATATATAACCTTTTTATAATAATAACATTATTATTATTATTACTATTACTATTACTATTATTACTATTATTATTATTATTACTATTATTATTACTATTATTATTAACTTGTTTGGGAAAAAATCCCAGTGCAGAGCTGAGTTTCCAATCCCCTCCCCATCCTCGGGCTGCCTCCACCACCAGCAATGGGCTGGGAAGCCCCAAAGTTCCTTTTTCTACCCTCCTTCCAGGCTGGCAGGCAATTCCCAGATGTGAGACTGAGCTGGTTTTCCCTTTTCCATGACCTCACCCTCGTTTCTCTTGGCACTGCCTCTCCCCCTGCCCAAGGGCACCTTCCCAGGGGGTGCATTTTATAAGAAAAAGGATTTTTGGCAAAAAAAAAAAAAAAAAGAAAATGGGGATGTGCCACTGTTTCAGACACTTCACATTGCCAGGATGGCACTTTAAATATTCCCATCTTCTTCATCATGTCACAGTCACCGATTCCAGGTGAAATTCACAGACACCCATCCCACAATAAACACCAGGTCACGCAGAGGGAAGAGCAGGAAAACAAAAAGCGGTGTAAACACCAGCACTCCTGACACATTTTTTTATTTTTTGACTCCCTGAAGTCCTGGGCTGGTGCTTAAATTTCCTGTGCCCCATAAAAGCTCATTAAGCAGTTTCAGGGGTCGTCTGGATGGCATTTTGCTGGCTCCAAATGGGATGAGACAGCTCAGAGTTAATAAGTCCGAAAGGACCGCTTATAAAATAAGATGTTGTCACAAGGTGTTGTTAAAATAGCAGGTGAGCTGGCCCATTTGGAGAGCTTAATGGCCCCAGGTTTTAAAAATATCTGTGCTCCATTTCCCCCGACAGATCAGGAGTCTGAGGCAGGTATGGATTTTCCTGCCTGGGTGCTGCAAAGAGCTCCAGCTTTTCATCCCAGGGGAGTTCCCTGTCTGCTCAAAGCCCTCCCACTGCCTCTGCCACTGTGGTTTTGGAGCATGGGGCTGCAGGGATGGGCTGGAATCACCCCCATCCCCATCTGCTGGAATAAACCAGCCAAGGTTCCATTTTCCTCATGCAGAAATTCTTTATTCGCAAAGCTTGTATTTGTAGGAAATATCAGAAGGCGCTGTGTTAAACCTAATTGGTCAGCAATGCAGTGAGACTCAGTTCATTCATATTGTATATGTCTATCAAATTTTCTCTCTCTAGAAATGTTTACATTTTCCCTTTTTGGGTTCTCATGGGACAAACTTCACTGGTTTCACAGGTACATTTGTTTTTCACCCTCAGAACGGATTGTTGTGTTAAATGAACTTCTCATTCTCAAAACAGCTTCACATGGGAACTTGCAAATTGCTTGTTAGCTGCACTTAGAAGAAATGACAGGCCAGCTTTGGCAATTTCAGCAGAGCAAGGCCTGATTTCATATTGTTTTATAAAAATCTTCTTCCCGTCTGTGACACCCATCCAAGAGGAGCTGCCCTGCTCCTTCTTCCCAAGCTGCTCTTCCTTCCCAAGGCTCAAACTCCCAGGGGATAGCAAAGCTGCTCCCACCCAGGTCAGTATTCTATTTCTTTTTACCTCGTGCTATTTGCAAGAACTTCACGCCCAGCACGGAATTTTCCGACTGCCAAGTGAAATTTAGTCAGCAGAGCTTCCATTATTCCCAATTTATTCCCCCACCGGAGAGTTGTGCAGGATGAGGGGCTGGAGAAGGGAAAACACGGCCCAGCAGCAGCCAGCAAACCAAACCCAAGCAGAATTATGATCCACAATTTATCAACCATTACGTGCAGGGGGTTTCAAGTGCATTTATTGCAATCTTACTGTGAGCTGCTCAGAAATCAATTTGGTAAATGTGGAGGGGAAGGGTGGAATGATGGTTTTTGTTATCCTCTCCCTGGTAAATAACTGCAAACCCTCAGCTTCTGAAGGGTTTGTCATCAGGGAGAGGGTTCAGCCCAGGGTGGATGAAACAAAGGGAGGAATGAGAAGGGAGGGATGCACAGAAGAGGATGGAAAAGCCTTGGGATAGGCATGGGGACAAGAGGATGTGACTTGTTGAGGCAAGGATGGATCACTGGGAATGAAGCAGAGCGTGTGTGTGGATACATCCATGAAAGTGGAGGGGTTTGAGTTGAAGGAGGGCGGAAACTCTCCAGAAATCCCAGCTCCAAGCTGATGCCTGGGCACTGCTGAGGCACCTCAATCCCTCTCAGGTCTGGGCTCCTCCTTTCAGGAAGGACACTGAGGGGCTGGAGATCCCTGGAACTCCAAGGGAATTGATCTGGGGAAGGGTCTGGAGCTCCAGGAGCAGCTGAGGTGGCTGAGCCTGGAGAAAAGGAGGCTCAGGTGGGACCTCCTTGCTCTCCCCAACCCCCTGACAGGAGGGTGCAGCCAGGTGAGAGGCTCTGTTCTTTCCCAGCCTAAACAATTCCAGGATTCCGTGACCCTAAGGGAGTGGATAAAGGAAAATGTGGTGGGCAGCAGGCTGGACCTGCTGGACCAAATCTGAGCTGCTTCAACACCTGAGTGGCTTTAATCCTATGTTAGTCCCTGTCTGGGACTGACTTGGAAAAAGCTTGGCTTTCTCCAGCCTGACCAAGAGCAGCTCAGGGCCAGACTGGGGGGGTCCCAGTTGTGGGTTTCTCTGGGCCTGGACTGAAGGCACCTGAGACTGTAATTCCTGTTCAGACTCAGGTGTTTATTATTTCTTATCAGTAAAACAGTCTCACTGCTCTAAGTTGGGTAGCTTTTCATTAGAAGGCACAAAATGGCCAAGAATCTCTTGGTACAAGGTCTTTTAAGAATAAACTATCCAATTAAGAGCTGACACCTGGATTATTTTCCCTTTTAACCCAATAACTGATCCCACAGAGCTGCAATGGGGACTTTTCTGCCCAATTACAAAATGCCACCCAAACCCATGGAGAAGGAGGAAGAAGAAGCATGAAGAAGAAACCCAGGATGACACCCTGTGCCCTCCATCTTGCTGCCATCCACAACACACTAAAAATCCCAAAACCTAAATTACCCACCTCAGTGATACACCTACACTGCTCTCTATAATCTACTTCACACCCTAGTGGATTCCAGTCTATTCTGGAGTTTAGGAAACCTTCTCCATGGATGAGGGTCAAAGTCAGGTCTCCCCTGGGGGTCAGGGCACCCCAGAGCAGACAGGGAAATATTCCCAATGCCCTGGGTTTCCACACCAGACTGCTGGGTGGGAATGGGGAAAATTCCATTTATATCCAGGGAAGGGATGGGTGCAGACATCCTCCCCACAATCCTCACTTCCAGCTTTGGGAGCCACCAGCCCAGCTTTGCCAGGAGAGCTCTCCAGAGACACAGGAGAGGTGGTGGCTGCCATGTCTGTGTGGAAAATCAGGGCATCTGCCTCCCAAAGGTTGGATGGTACCAGCTTTTCCATTTTGGTGATATGCAACCATCTGGTGCACTTCAAGAGACAGGGTTTCTTCTCCTCCAATTTAAGAAAAAGGATGAGATTGGATGAGAAGCAGAGGGGAGTTTTGCATCTCTTTAATAATGACCTTTTTCCAGGTTTTTTTTTTGCTGTTGCACTGGGAAGAAAACTTCTATTTTAAAAGAGAAACTGGGTTTCTCATATGTTCCCATGATTCCTGATGCTGGCACTTTCAATTAATCACTGCAAAGAAGCCACCACGAAAATAGTGAAACCAGAACGGAATATCCTCTGGGCAAATGCTGCAAATGCTGCCTGATGAGTTTAAAAAATGATAAATAAAATCCTTCTTTTCCTTGGCACCTCTCCTCTGGCTCATCTTATGCAAATCACCTCAGTGAGGAGAATTTCCCAGGCTGTGACTGGGGTTGGTCAGTGGGGCAGATCGAAGCAGCAAGTTCCCAGGTAATTATTTATGTGTGAGCTCAATACCAGGAGATTAAATCTTAGCCATGTTCTCTGCCTGGGTCCCTTCTCCCTCAGAGCCACAAAGTTTAATCTTGTATTTGTTGGGAATGTCCTGATGAAGGCAGGAATGATGAATTTGACTCTATGTTTTTAGAAGGTTAATTTCTTACTTTATAACACTATATTATATTAAAGAACACTATACTATACTAAAGAATACAGAAAGGAGACTTACTGAATGCTAGAAAGATAATAATGAAAAACTTGTGACTCTTTCCAGAGTCTTGACACAGCTTGGCACTGACTGGCCAAAGAGTTAAAACAATTCACACTATAATCTACTAAAACAATCACTTGTGAATAAGCAATTTTTAAACACATTCTACATGAGCAAAATAAAAGAATTGTTGTGGGTTTTTTTTTTCTGAAGATTCTCAGCTTTCCAGGAAAAAAATCCTGAGCAAAGGGATTTTTTCAGAGAACATAAATACCACAGTTTAATTGCTCAGGGAGGCAAAGGGTTTGAAAAGCTCCAAAATCTCGTAATCCCATGTAATATGGTAATTCCAGGACTCATCCCACCCCCACTGACTGCTGGCATGTTTGGGAAGGGGAAGGGGCCACCCCGTGGTCCTTGTCACTGCCAATCTGCCCTATTGTATTTGTGGGGTTCCCAGACAAAGGAAGGAAGGAATGAATCTGACTCCATGTTCTCAGAAGGCTAATTTATTATTTTATGATATTATATTATATTAAAGAATACTATACTAAACTACATTAAACTATACTAAAGAATACAGAAAGGAAATAAAAAGGTAATAATGAATCTTGTGACTCCTTCCAGAGTCCAACACAGCTTGGGCCCCAAATGGCCAAAGAGTCAAAACAATTCACATGAAACCAATGAAACAATCACCCGTTGGATGAACAATCTCCAAACACATTCCAAAGCAGCAAAGCACAGGAGAAGCAAATGAGATAATTATTGTTTTCATTTTTTCTCACAGGCTTCTCAGCTTCCCAGGAGAAAATCCTGGGCCAAGGGATTTTTCAGAAAATATGACTGCCACACTGTGGGAAACTTAGAGGAAAAGAATTCAAACAATTATTATCTCTCTTTCTGAAAACCATTGTTTCTAGATATGGTTCGCTAGAGTGTGCTACTGATAGCTCAACAATAGTGTGAGAGTGTGGTATTTGCTGGACAAAGGAGGAATTGATGGATCTGACTCCATGTTCTCAGAAGGCTCATTTATTATTTTATTATATTATTTTATAGTAAAGAATGCTATACTAAAACTATACTAAAGAATAGAGAAAGGATACATCAGAAGGCTTAACAAGATACTAATTAAAAACCTGTGACCCTTCCAGAGCCTTGACACAGCTGATGGTGATCGGTCATTAAGTAAAAACAATTCACATGAAACCAATGAATCAACCACCTGTGAGTAAACAATCTCCAAACACATTGCAAAGCAGCCAAACACAGGAGAAGCAAATGAGAAGCAAATATTGTTTTCCTTTTTCCCTGAAGCTTCTCAGCTTCCCAGGAGCAAAATCCTGGGCAAAGGGATTTTTCAGAAAATGTGACAGTGACACCCAGACATGGCCCAGCCCTTGGATGCAGTGTTGTGAAAGGAAATCCCATCCTCCAGGAGGCTTCTCTGCCCTCTCCAAGCTGCTCAGCTGCAGGGAGCCCACCTGCAGCAGCTGGGAGGTGGCTGATCTGCAATATTTTGTGGTTTTTTACTCGTTTCTGGGTATTTCAGTCCAGTGCAATCAGCTCTCAGGCCTTGCTCCCCTTTCTGACCTTTCATTGGTTGTGCTGATTGTTTGCCATGAAAATTTGGGCCTGAGCCAGGGAGAGAGGCAGTGTGTGAGCCAGCTGGTACCTGAGCTGGGCAGAGCCCTGGGCTGATGCACAGATTATTTTGTGATGACTGGTTTTGATCCAGAGCCATGAACAGGTGAAGGTTTGGCCTTTACCAGACAGGAGTTATCACTCCCCTTAAAAAAACCCCACAACACCAAATCCACAAACTCCACCAAAAAAACCAAGCTCTGATCATTGACCTGAATGTTTGGCTCCTTGTTCTGGTCCAGTTCATGCTGAAAAAGTAGGGAATAAATGTTCAGTATCAGTTGAGGCTTTATACTGGATGGTGGGCCACAGGAGAGGGAGATTTTAGGGTTGCTCCACGAGGATGTTGGCAGGACAACAGGACAGGAGGAAACACCATTGATAACTCATATTTTTATTACCTGACCGCTGCCAGCTCAGAAAAGTCTTGTGGTGTAAAAGAAAACTTGCTCTCAGAAAAATTGTGAAGGGAAAAAAAAAACCCCAAAACCCAACAGGGATGAAAAAGGGATGATGGGAATCGTGAGCAGCTTTTGGGTCTCAGGGTGCTCCTGCCTCCCCAGGGGCAGCTCTGGCAGGGGGATGAGCTTCCCCCATCACTCCCAGGAATTTGGGGCGTCCCTCTGGGAACCTGGACTGCTCAGGAGTCCCTCCATGCAGGACATGGCACAGAGTCAGCCTGGGATCACTGCTGGCTTAGGAAGATGTAATAATTCATGTCTCTGTTCCCGGGTCACACTTGAAATTAATGAGTGGCTTTGCAAAAATTGGCCACTTTTCCTTTGATTAATATGGTTTGGACTCTTTCTTTGCCCGTGGGTGTCCGAGCACAATCAGGTCATGCTTTCAAGCTCTCTTCCAGCCTGGAGAAGACAAGGTTTTGCTTTGTAATGAGATGTTCTGCTCATCCCATGACTTCTGAAGCAGGGAGGGGGAAAGGAAATGCAGGGATGAGCAACCTGTGATGAGACTGGTGTGAGTGGGATGTGGATTTCCATCTCTGAGAGGCATGAAACTCCCCACCAGCATTCACAGGGATGCAGTGAAGCCATCCCAAAGCATTTGCTGCCCGATGCAGGTCTTAAAGGGCCAAAAAGTGGGAGGCTGTCCCAGGGAGGCTGAACAAGGCCCTGATGGTGAGGCAGAGAGGTGAAAGTGGCTCAGAACCCCGAGTTTTGTGTTACAGGGGGATGAGAGGAGCAGGGGAAGTGGCATTTCTGTGAGACCCCATTGAAGAGGGGCGTTTGGCAGGCACTGGGTTAGGGAGGATTTCTTTGTGGGCAGAGGAATATTAAGGGGAGTTCGGAGGCTTTCCTTCTCTAGGGGACCTTGAGTGATGTAAAATGTAAAAAGAAAAGCCCCACAAAAGCTGCTGGGGCTGGAGCATCACAACCCTCTTGCCACCCACCTCAGGCCACTATTCCCTCTCCAGCATCACCCAAATCTCAGTTTGGGATAGGTGTTACTGCTGGCCTTTCCCTTAGCTGGAATTCATAGGATCACCAAATGGGTTGGAATGGAAGAGACCCTAAAGATGCTCCAGTTCCATTGGGATCCCAACAGATCCCAGCCTTCTGCCTGGCTCTAGGGAGATCCTGGCCCATAAATGAGTCAATTGCTGTATGGATAAAAAATCTGGGGGGATTTGGATGCTGTGCTGGCCCCCTCTGCTCCTTCACCCATGGGGGCTGGGTGATGGTGACAGCAAAACATCTGAGAAAAAAAGAAACCACCTGCACAGAAGGGGAAAACAATCAAGCTAAGGGGAAGGAAAAAACCAACCCAACTTGTCCTCTTAGAGCACAAAACCCTCCTCCCCTGGAAAGAAATAAAAGCCAGAGTGAAATGAAGGTAAATGCCAGAGGTTTAAGTACTGAGTGTGTTTTAAAGGTTACCTTTCAGGGGGTTGGAGAGAGAGCAACAGAAAGGGAAGGAGCTGGAGCACTTCCCATTGCGAGGGCCACTCCCAGCTCTTAATGGATTTTTATATCCCTGTCTGGGTTTGTGACATTATTAAAATTGCTTATTTTTCTTTTTTTCCCCCCTGTTTTCTTCATCTGGGGGAAGGGGTCAGGGAGGGGAGCAGGAGGACAAGCCCTGTTGCCATGGTTGCACATCTGCACAGCTGATTTGGAGCAAAACCAAAGTTTTGGGCAGTTTTTGGAGAGGAGAGAGGGGAGCTGTGTGTAGGTGTGTGTGCATGCTGGGACAAAAGGCACAGGGTTTAATTACAGGCATGGGGAGGTGACATTTCCAGGGCTTACCTGGTGAGGATGGAGAAATGAGGAGCCTGGAGGAAGGTAAACACCTGTGTGTGATGGGAATGCTGTGTGGCAGAGCCCCCTCTTTGAGGTCCACCTAGCAAATATCATCCCATTTCCTACTCAAAAATAAGCCAGAGCTCCTCTGGGAGAGCAATTCCAAGGGCAGCAGTGGAGAAAGCAAAGCTCTGCCTGAGGGGAGGGGAGCAGGATTCCTCCCATCCCAAATCCAGGAATGGGGGGAAAAGCACCAGAGGTGGCTGTACTTTGGGAATTCTCTTTCCTCCTTCCAGTTCCTCAGCCCGTGGGCTGGGTTTGCCTGCCTTCAGTTCCATTTCCCTGGCAGAAGCCCTGTGCCCAGTGGTGCTGGGGAATCCCTCGTGGCCACATGAGCCCCTGATCGCTCAGAAGGAGCTCTCTGCCCCCAAAGTCCCATTTTCCCCTCCTGTGCAGCCCTTGGGGAGAATCCTGTACCAACAAAGCTTTGTTATCAGCCTGGGTGAGCTCCTTCCCTCATCCTCATCATCAGCTGAGATGGGGAGGGTTCTTGGGGGTGAGGGGAGATGTCCCCATCCACTGTCCCCATCCTGGAGCTCATGGAGGGGAGGAAAAGAGACCTGGGCTGATCTCATGGGGGCTTTTTTGTTTGTTTGTTTGTTTTTATTTTCTTGTTTGTTTGGTTTGGGTTTTTTCCTTTATTTGTTTGTTGGGTTATACCTCCAGGTGTTTGGGGTTTTTTTTATAATTTTAAGTGATTTTTAAAAATTACTTATTCCCTTGTTTCTTTTGTCTCTGATTTAACCAGAAATCCCACCTTAAAAATACACTGGAAACACCAGGGGAAAAGTAGCAAGACAAGCAGCTCTTGGGAATATATGGAGCTGACCCAGAACTCATGGAGCAACTGAGCAGTGACAGGACTGGAAAGGTATCAGTCTTTCTTTGTTTGTTTGTTTTGGTTTGGTTTTGTTTCTTTTTTTTCTGGTCTGTTTGGGTTTTTGTTTGGTTTTCTGGGTGTTTTCCTGGCTTTTTTTGGTTTTTTGTTTTGTTTTTTTTTTTTGCAGAGAGTGGGGTTTCCTCCATTAAGGAAAGCACCAGCACCTTCTTGGTTCATGGGGCGATGGCAAAGGAGGAAGGATGGGCTCTCAAAAAGGGAAGGAAAACCACTGGTTACCCCCTCCTGAGATGATTTGCTGTGTGCCAGAGTATACATTCAGGTTGGGATTAATTTTTGGGCTTTCTCTGCAGCCCAGAGAGCCCTGCAGGGTCTCCAGTGCCAGCTCAGTGTGGCCAGAGTCCATCAGGAGCCTGCTCCATGCCTCTGGGTGACAATGCACCACAGGAGCCAGGCAGAGATGGGGATTTAATTGGATAATTCTCACTGAAGCATCTCCTGGTTAACCGCTAGAACCCCACCTGCATCCTCCCATTATTTTGCATGTTAACAGGGTCTGCAGCCCAAGGAGGGGCTGACTGAACCTGATTAAACCACTTCCACTTGTTCTGGGGTCACTGCTGCCATCCTGCAGCCCTTGGGGAGCTGGGCCTTTCCTCAGTGTCCTCACGCACATTTCTGGAGCAGAGTGCAGCTGTTGAGGAGCTTGGGCAGCTTTGGTGTCCTCAGGAGCAGAGAGCATCCAGCAGCAGGGAGAGGGATGAATGGGGTGTTGGCGTGGAACTGCCATCGCAGCGAATAAAATGAGTTTATTTTGCCTTTTCCCCTGCCTTTGACCAATATCAGGGTAGTGGGAGCAGAATCAAAGAATCATTTAGGCTGAAAAAAGGACCTTTAAGATCCTCAAAGTCCAACAAATCCCCCAGCACTGCCAAACCCACCACTAGACCTTGTCCCCAGGTGTGGCAGTGGGTCTCTAGCTGGGTAATAATTAGTATTGATTCCATCATTTAGGAGGCATGAAAGACATAGAAATCTTCAGTTCCTATAGAACAGTGGTGGATTTAAGACCTGATTGGTTTCAGAGTGAAAAAGCTCTCACACACTCTTGTGGTTATCTAGAACACACCCTAGAGAACCAGATCTATAATCAATGGTTACCGAAAGAGAGATGATAATTGTTTGAATTCTTTTCCTCCGAGTTTTTCCACAGCTTTTACACAGCTTCTCAGGATTTATCTGGGGAAGTCTGTGGCCAGAGAGCTGCTGCCACACCCAGGTGACTTTCACATCCCTCCAGGGCTGGGGAGTCCAGCTCTCCTCTGGCAGCCTGTGCTGGTACTTGGTGACCCTTTCCATGAGGAATTTTTTCCTAATATCCAATCTAAACCTCCCTGGCAGGGCTTGAGGCTGTTTCCTCTTGTTGTCTTGTAGCTGGCAGCAGAGCCTGACCCCTTCCTGGCTGCCCCTTCCCATCAGGGAGTTGTGCAGAGCCCCCTGAGCCTCCTTTTTCTCAAGGCTGAGCCCCTTTCCAGCTCCCTCAACCATTCTGGTTCTCCATCTCTGTTTCCTTCCCTGGACCTGCTCCAGCGCCTCCATGTCTGTCTTGAAATGAGGAACAACTGAAAATATGTCTGGAGCTGTTTGTTTTGCACTTCTATCCATCCAAATCAGCCTGAATGGATGGGCTTCCTTCTCCCAAGGCCGGCTGGGCACAGACATCAAGATTTGTGCAAGAGAGTCACAGGAACAAGCTTAAAAATCTAAAATAAAAAAAAGAGGAAATTTCTGGAGCATTTCCCATCCCAGACAACCTGACCTTCAGCTGGCTGAACTCCCTCCCCCAGTTTTAGCAGCTGTCAGTGCAAACACAAGGTGGCTGTTCCTGGAAACACTGAGCCATCCCCCAAGCCTTGAGAGAAAATTCATGCTGCCCTTGTCCCTCCGAGGAGGCTTCATTCCAAGGGCTTTATTTATCTCAGGAGCATCACAGTGCTCTCTGGGAGCTTGCCCTCTGCTTCGACCCTCAGCAAACACATCCTGAAAGATCTCACTGGCTGGTGGGAGCAGGAATGGGTCTGGCTGGAAAGCTGCGGAATGAAGCTGGAGGAATTGAGCCTCAGGAAGGTGCAGGAAGATCCCAAACAGTCCTAAAATCAATGGGAGCCATGGAGAAAGCTGCTGTAGGAGCCACTTCTGCCGCAGGACCCCTCAAGATGGATATTTTTCTATATTGGAGGGGAATATCTGAATAAGAAGCTGCTGATGCCCAATTCTCACAATTAGTGTGGGTAGTTAATTAGCAGCATTGAGCAGAAGGAGGTGACTCAAGGTGACTCAGAGGGAGTCACAGGGAGCATCCCTGTCCCAGAGTGTCTTGGTTTGGAAAGACAGGAGTGTGCTACGGAAGGCAGGAGCCTCCCTGAAATGGAGAATGTAAACCCTCCCCACCCCTCCCAATTGCTATCAATTTTAAGTTAAGGGGTTCTCAGGCAAAAAATATGGGAGCAGGAAATAAGAGTTCTTTAATATGGGAAAGGAAAAAAAAAAAGGATAAAATAAACAATGCAGTACAGTGGAACAACACTGACAGAGTCAGAACCCAACCTGACACCCTGTGGGGTGTTGGTGGCAGTCCCATTGGAAATTGTGGCTGCAGCCCTCCTGCAGTGTTCAGGGGTGGTTCTGTTGGAGCAGGGATCCTGTAGAGAAGGATGTATTCTTCCTCTGAAGATCCAGTGGGAGAAGAGGCAGCTGCTGTTCCTCTGGGGAATCCCGTGGAGAAAGCAGTGCTGGTGTCTCAAAAACCTCTGGATTCTATCTGGGTAGCAATGCTTGGCTCCTCCCTCTGGGCAGAGCATCTCCAATGGGATGTTACAGTTCTTATCAGCCATGCAGTGACATTCAATAGTCTGTTATCAGCAATGTCCCCTCCCAGGGAGGTGTGAATGTGGTCACACAAAGAGAGAGATAAGGCAAACTGCCCACTTGACAAAGGGAATCTGCCATACAGATGGTAACAGGAAACATCTTGCACTGCAATCTTCAACATGGGGCCTGGCACAGCATGGCTTGGAGCAGCCTCTCACAGGTGTCCTTTAACCAGAGGGGACCTCTCTGAATGCCCTTAGTTTGCCCACTTTGGTGCTGAGCCCTGTTCTAAGGCAATTAAAATTAATTAGACAGCCTGGCTCCATCCAGGGTTCAGGCTCCACAGGAGAAGTGGCCTGCTCCAGGAGCTCAGGCTGAGAAGAGTTTTTGAAATCTCTTGAGGTGCCCAGAGCAGATGCAGGTTTCAGCCAAGGAGCAGGGGGTGGTGATGGGCTGTTGTATTCTCTGGGAATGTCCTGATGAAGGCAGGAATGATGAATCTGACTCCTGTTCTCTGAAGGATAATTATTACTTTATTATCCTATATGATATTAAAGAATACGATACTATACTAACGAATACAGAAAGGATACTTACAGAATGCTAAAAAGATAATAATGAAAAACTCGTGACTCTTTCCAGAGTCCCGACACAGCTTGGCCCTGATTGGCCAAAGAGCCAAAACAATTCACACCAGAGTCCAGTGAAACAATCACCTGTGGGTAAACAATCTCCAAACACATTCCACATCAGCACAACACAGGAGAAGCAAATGAGATTATATTGTTTTCCTTTTCTCTGAGGCTTCTCAGCTTCCCAAGAGAAAAATCCTGGGCAAAGGGATTTTTTTCAGAGAATGTGAACGCCACAATAGGTACTAGAGACCCCTCAGCAGCACCCACCTCCCCCACAATCCCAAACTCCATTCCAAACCAGGCATCTCCAGCCTCCACAGGGATGTCAGGATCTCCAAAACTCCTCAGTGTTTTCATCACCCGATCAGAATTCCAGCAGCTGCTACACTTCTCCCCTGTACCCGTCATGGGGTTGTGGGTGCAAACAGAGACCTCGAGCCCCATTTCAGTGTGTGAGGAGAGAAATTAAAGCATTAAACAGAGCTGGAGAGGCTCCTTGGACAAGGAGAGGGCTGGAGAAGCTCCTTGGACAAGGAGGGGGCTGGAAAGGCTCCTTGGACAAGGAGGAGGCTGGAGAAGCTCTTTGGACAATCACAGGGAGGAACAGGATGAGGGGAGATGATTCACATGGACAGAGGGCAGGGTTAGCAGGGATCTTCCCTGTGAGGGTGGTGAGGAACTGGTTTTGAATTCCCACAGAAGCTGTGGCTGCCCCATCCTTGGAAGTGCTCAAGGCCAGGCTGGATGGAACTTCAAACAACCTGGGATGGTGGAAGGTGTCCCTGCCACGGGAACAAGTTCATCCTTCCAACCCAAGCCATGCTGTGATTCCATAGCCAGGAAGAAGACCAAGAAATGCAAGTGCAGGCTCACCACAAACAGGAATGCCCTGGGATGTGTGGCTGGAGACCTCCACCTGAGACCTTCAGGAACAGAGTGAGGGGAGATGATTCACATGGATAGAGGGCAGGGTTATCTGGGGTCTTTGGAAGAAACTCTTCCCTGTGAGGATGGTGAGGAATTCCCACTCTTCCCTGTGAGGATGGTTTTGAATTCCCATAGAAGCTATGGCTGCCCCATCCTTGGAAGTGCTCAAGGACAGGCTGGAAGGAACCTGGGGTGGTGGAAGGTGTCCCTGCCACGGGAACAAGTTCATCCTTCCAACCCAAGCCATGCTGTGATTCCATAGCCAGGAAGAAGACCAGGAAATGCAAGTGCAGGCTCACCACAAACAGGAATGCCCTGGGATGTGTGGCTGGAGACCTCCACCTGTGACCTTCCCAAAGCCAGCCTGCCTGGTGGGTCCCCTGCAGGTGAAATGCAGCCAGGCTGTGCCCTGGGGAGCCCCACGTGTCGCTCACCAAAGGATGTTCCCAGAGCTGGGCAGTGACACACATTGTTAGCAGGGCCAGGCTGAATCGAGAAAAACAAGTGAGATGACACTCAGAGATCAGTAATTCCTCCCCCTCACTCATAACTCTGTCAGCCCTTTCAGCTGCATTGTCAAAATACGTTTGTCACAGAACAATTCCTACTCTTCTTTTATTTTCTGTGATTATTATTTTTTTCCTTTCTTTCTGACGCTGGCTGAACTCATCCTTTTGGAACAAAACCCAATATTCATTTCCTCTCTGGGCAGTTGATTTTATTATTGGCTCACCTGCTCCAGCAGTTGAAAAGCTATAAGACTGGCTGGGTCTTCAAAATTAAATTCTGCTGGATTTTTTTATTTTATTTTTTTTTTTCTTTTCCCCAGCCTCACGTATTCCATGACTGCAGGTTACTGGCAGGGAATTGGAGATGTATTTGGCAAAGGTGCTTTCTGTCTGGGACAGGGATGAGCAAAACAGGAACCTGGTTCTCTCTAAATCAGCACCTTTCCAAAGGCTCAGCCTGTTCCAGACCTTGCTTGTGCATCCCCAACTTTTCCTGGGGATGAAGTGGGGCTGTGGGCAGCCACTGATGATGTTCTGTTGGGAAAAAAATGAGGCTAAAAGAGGAAAATGTGGGATACTTTGAGGGGTTTTTGAGGGGAGGAAAGCTCCAGCTCACCTTCAGCTCAGCAGCTGGTGATGCCTCAGGGTCAAGCTTTTATATTTTTATTTTATATAAATAATATTTATATTTTTCAGATTCTTTGCTGCTTTAGTGTGTGGGTCTGGGCTTCATGTTAGGGGATGGTGAGCTCTGTGCACAGAGCAGGGAGACAAAACAATTCCTGCTCCAGCTGGGCACCAAGGACAAATAACCCAAATCTCAGGCCCAAGAGCACAAACACCGTGGGCTGGAGAGAGAAAAACAAGGGTGGGACTGCATGGGCTGGAGCTGGAATGGGACAATGAACTGCAAGATGCAAATGGAGCAGAACTGATCAAAGGGAGAGATTTTGTGACCAGGTGTCCATTTTGTGACCATTTTAGTTCATTTTGGGTTCATTTTGTGACCATTTTGGTTCATCTTGGGTGCAACCCTGGCTGGGCTCTTGTGCTGCCCAAGGTGGATCCATGGAGGAGATCCTTTTAATAAATCCCTGCTTTATTCTGTCACTCTGTCTGGCCTCTGTTCTAGCTCAGCCTTCTCAAGGCATCCCTGGGAGCTCTGCCAGGCCAGGAAGGCCTTGGGATGATTCCTGATCTTGGGTTTCTTCCCAGGTTCCCCAATTCCTGCCAGGGCTGGATGAATTTTTCTGCTTCAGGGATGGTGTTGAGGAGCCCAGGAGAAGTTCTACATTCCACTGCCAGCTTTGCTTATTTTAGCAAAGAGAAGGGAAAGATTTTGGGACAGGGAGGGAGAAATCCATGTGTCCCACTGCATCACTGTGAAGGCTCTCCCCATCTTTGGGAAATGGATTTGTAGAAATTTTAAAAACTTGATAGAAGGTTCACATAGTATCTATTTGTATGTAAACTTTGAGATAAGAAATGGTGACTTAAAAATGCTATAAAATAGGACAGACATTGTTGAGGGAGAAATGGAAAAATAGAAATAAGTTTTAAAGGATGGCTTTATAAAAAAGCCTAGATATTTTTGAGAACTAGAACTATGAAAGATGCATTGTAGTAGGACTTCGAAAGAGTAATTTTAGATGATGGGCTTTACCATTGTGTGGTAAAAGTTGAGAGGTTAAGAAATGTTTATACTAGGAAATTGTTGACTTCTGATTGAATTATAACATCTGTATTGTCTACCCTTCACATGAGACTGAAAATTGAATAAAAGTTTTTAAAACACCCCACCCCACAAAAAAAAAACAAATTAAGCCCTTTTCTACCTCAAATATAAAGCAACTAAAAAACATTCTAAAAACTTTTATTCCATTTTCAGCCTCACTTGAAGGCTGAATTTTCTCCAAATCCATTTCCCGTACCCATCCAGCCCCAATATGCTCCAAGGGCTGCTTGAAGAGCTGGGTGAAGGATTTGGAAACTCCAGATCAGCCTCTGCTGGATGAAACCCCTCACCTTTCCTCAGGCAGGTGACGTTATCTCCATCAACGATTAAAATTACTACATAATAAAAAAATAAAATAATAATATAATTACTAAGTAATTTAATTAACTATTTTTAAATTTTAATGCATCATAACTATTTCTTAAACTATTAATTTTTGTTACACTATATTATAAATATTTTCAAACCGATTATTTAAAATAATTTTTCATAAATCTTGCTACAATATATTTTTCATAATTTTATTTCTCTAAAACATCTAATCTTATATATAAGGTTATTTTTTTAAACTTATTTCTAGTTCTATTCCTCTCTTAATAATATTTATCTTATTCTATAATATCTCTAAGTCAGTATTTCTTATTTTTAAATTTACATACAAATATATATTTTATATATTCATATATAGAAATGTGTATATATGTTTATATATAAAATATATATATAAAATATATAAATATACATTTAATATAATATATAATGCATATTATATATAATATATTATATATAATATATAATAATATATTATATATAATATAATGCATATTATATATTTTATATTTTATACCTTCTAATATATATTATATAATATACATATGATATATTATACATATATATACATACATATATATTATTATATATAATAATAGTATATAATTTATATATAAAATATATAAATATATAAATATATAATATATATAAATACATAAAATACATATAAATATATGTTTGTGTATATAGAAAAGTATATAAGCATATATACTTTATATATATTTATATATACATATATATAAATGTATATATCTCTCTGTATATAAAGTGTGTATATATATATACTTTATATATACATACAAATATATACTTTACATACAAATATATACTAAATACAAATTTTCTATTAAATTAAAAAATTTTGGTAAATTCTTTACAAATCCAATTCCCCACAAACAAGAGGCCAAGAGCTGACCTCATTGTTTCCTTGCAGGAAATGAGTTTTGCCAACAACTGGAATTTTTCAGTGCCCTCATGCCATGGAATCTGCATTCTGTCCTACCTGGAAGTGCCAGCCATGACGCAGAGCTGGGCTTTTTACTGGAAGGAATATTTTTGGCCTGGCAAGGTCAAAAAAAAAACAATAAAAAAGAAGTTTATTCCTTTAGACAGTTGTGGCTTGGTCTGTCACAGCACCATCCCAGATGGATCCAGACCTGGGTCAGGGCTGGACACGTGTTAGGACAAGAAAATCAATCACAGCTGAAAATGAGAGGAAGGGGAGGTGTGAAAAAACCTGGTGGGTGTCAGATGAGCCCCCTGAACCTGCCCTGAGAGATGCCCCAAATTCCAGGGAGGGTGCACCCCTGGAGTGCTGCCCTGGGAAATGCTGAAGGGGGTGTGTAGCCATACACTATAGTCCCAATTGGAGTCAGAATAGTAGTAGTCATATCAGTAGTAGTCTCTTACTCTCTCGGGGGTTCCTTGTGGCTCAGTCTTCATCAACTGATTCCCTCCTTGGCAGACTGCTCCTGCTCCTTCCAGGCTGACCTCGGAGTTCTGTGTCATTGGAAAGCCCAGCCCCCTTTTATCCCAGCGATCCCTGCTGGCCACAGCTGCGCCCAATTAAGGGCATTGCAGCTGCAAGCCGTTCAGGATC
The DNA here is from genome assembly GCA_039654755.1 of Calcarius lapponicus. Taxonomy (NCBI): domain Eukaryota; kingdom Metazoa; phylum Chordata; class Aves; order Passeriformes; family Fringillidae; genus Calcarius; species Calcarius lapponicus. Next base: position 12,368,979 of record CM077469.1, read on the forward strand.
AGCTGGGATTCCTAGGGGCAAGGCCCATATACAGATATTCAGATAGAATACATATTTACTACTCAAATGCCACCTCTCCTACAGGGTGAGCTGGGGGTGCTGGGTGATGCTGCCACTGCTTCCCAAAATTCCCCCCTGGGATTGGGTAGGCTGTAAGAGCCTGAATGAGAGATGTGGGACTCCAAGCTCTCCAAAATGCAGTTTATTCCATCCAAGAGGTTACAACAGTCCAGGGTGGTGGGTGGCAGAGCTGTGCCTACAGCTGTCAGCTCCAGGAGACCCTTTGGTTTTGGTTACAGTGCATTATATACTTTTCTTTTGGTTACATTGCATTATATACTTTTCCTTGCTGAGCATCCTAATACGGAAGAACCAATTTATACCTTAACTTTTATCTATAGCCTGTCATAACTCCTATAATTACCACATTCGTGTTACTGTTCTCCAATCACTAAAAGTTAGTACATTACAGTTTAAGCTAGAAGATGTTTTTTCAGTTTTCTTGCAGTGGAAAATTCTGAGACCTTTTTTCTACTTGCAACTTTGCTGACTTGTTTGCCTGTGCTATCTTTCTGCTTGGTAAAAACATCTTCTTGTTTGGGATGGGTTTATCCTTTGCTCTAAGCCGTAAAACCTCTTCTAACTAACACACCTTTTGCCTCCTTGGTTATCCAGTGAGACTGGCTCAGCAGTTCTTCTCTTCTCTATCAAAACTTGCTTCCATCTCTATTCCTTCATCAGATTCTACATTTAAAAATCTTTCTGCTAAGCATAGATATGTGTGAGACTTTCTTGTCAAACTTTTGCCCTTCCCAACAGTAGGCACAGGTGAGGAGGGCCATGCACCGACCCTTCCTTCAGGCTGGCATTTCCCTGTGACCCTCCTGGTAATCCAGGGGCAGGAGGATGAGGATCTGAGCTGTTATCTGAAGGTCAGCAGACACTAGTTACCAGCTGCAATCAAGGAGAGGGCAGCACCAGCCTGGTTAGTGGGACCGGGATGGCCTGGGCTGTGCTGTGCCTGCTCACCTGGAGCTGGCTCCCAAACTAGCTTGAAACCCAGAAGAGGAGGATAAACCCCAGTGGAGTGAGTGCAACACCTGGATTTTAGGATGAGGAGGCTGCAGGAGTCCCCAGGGGAGGTGGAGGGTGGCAGAGGATGTGTGGCTGGCTGGGAAACCCTCTTTGCCTGCATCTCTGCACTGCCAGGACACACAAAGTGGGTGCTGCCTTTGTGCTGGTCTGTTATCAAACCTCCTGCTGAATAAAGACCTCCAGCCTCCCAAAATCAGCACCACCAACCATCCTACAGAGCCCTTGGCTTTGCTGCCCAAGCCAGGACAGGAGTGGAGATGGGGTGGAGGACAGATCTGAGACCCAGAGTGTACCAGAGCTGGTGATTATTTTATTCTTTTTGGGGAAGGAGGAAGCATTTGCTATGTGGCACTGCCTGGCTTTACCTGAAGGGTGATTATTTTATTCTTTGGGGAGTAAGAGGAAGAAATTGCCATGTGGCACTGCCTGGCTTTACCTGATTATTTTATTATTTTTGAGGAAGCAATTGCCATGTGGCACTGCCTGGCTTTACCTGATTATTTTATTCTTTTTGAGGAAGCAATTGCCATGTGGCACTGCCTGGCTTTACCTGATTATTTTATTATTTTTGAGGAAGCAATTGCCATGTGGCACTGCCTGGCTTCACCTGATTATTTTATTCTTTTTGAGGAAGAAATTGCCATGTGGCACTGCCTGGCTTTACCTGATTATTTTATTCTTTTTGAGGAAGAAATTGCCATGTGGCACTGCCTGGCTTTACCTGAAGGGTGATTACTTTATTCTTTTGGAGGAAGAAATTGCCATGTGGTACTGCCTGGCTTTACCTGATTATTTTATTCTTTTTGAGGAAGCAATTGCCATGTGGCACTGCCTGGCTTTACCTGGAGGGTGCAGCTGATGAATAGGAGTGTTTCACTTGCCTCAGGCTGAGCCACGGAAAGCTCAGGAGAGTTTTTTTCCTGAGCTGCTCCATTAACACAAACAGACAGCAACGGGAGCTGCTGACACCGGGGTTAATTAAATCCATCTCTCCATCAATTCTTATTCAGCCATTATCGATGGTCATTAGATCAGCGACAAAGTGACAAGCAAACAGTAATAGACTCATCTTAACCCTTGTGCTGCTGGAGGAGGGGGAGTGCTGCAGGTGAGGGGGGAGGTGGCTTCTCTGCTCAAATTCTGCTCTCCCTTAGAGCATCCCAGCTGTATTTGAGTCCTCTCAGTGGCCAGGTGACATTCTTCCAGCAAGGAGGAAGAAGGGACACATTCTTCCTGTGTCCTTCTCTGTCCTTCTCCCACAGCTTCATGGCCCAAGGTCACACAAGCCCAGAAGGGTTTGGGTTGGAAGGGACTTTAAGAGTCATCTTATTCCAGCTCCCTGCCATGGGCAGGGACACCTTCCCTTATCCCAGGCTGCTCCAAGCCTGGCCTGGGACACTTCCAGGGGTGGCCAGAGCTGCTCAGGGCACCCTGTGCCAGGTTCCTGCACTGTTCCTCAGTGGATGTGACATGGTGACATGAAGGCTGAAAGCAGCAAGGTCCTATTGCCATGGCACAGAGTGCTTGGGACACCTGCACCTTAATGTTGGTCCCCTGGCTCACAAAATCCCCCTGGTCACAAAATCCCCCTGGTCACAAAATCCCCCTGGTCACAAAGCTGCCTCAAACTGCCAGGAAGAGCAACGGGGTGATGCCACCCTCAGCAGAGACCCACAGAGCTGCTGTGCACACCAAACAAACCACGGAATAAAACCCCAGGATAACTCCACCTGTGAAAGGACTGAGAAGAAGGAAAAGGGAATATTCAGCTCCCAGAGCTGTTCCTCCTTGCAGAAAGCAGAGCTGCTTTCCCCCTGCCCCACACCCATGTCCTGCAGGCCCTTCCAGTGCCACTCACACTTTTCCAGTCAGCCTGGTGGGGAAAAGCTGTGGCTGCTGCTGCTCTGCTCCCTCTCCCCCTCTGATTAACAGCTGAAATGAGAACTGAAGGCTGCCCAAGGGCTGCAATACATTTTCACGCTCCCGCCGCCGCAGCCAACAAGGCAATGTCCAGCTCCCTTCAAGGTCACTCACAACCTTCAAGTGACTTTCCAGTGCTTGTGTCCTGTGGTTTTAGCTCCTGGAGTGAAGAGATGGGAGTGCTGGCCCACGGGATGATGGGCTGTGAAATGTCAGCAGTAAAATAAACACGTAATTTTGTGCAGGTAAATAACTCAAATAGGATTTGTTTGTTTTTTTGGTTTTTTTTTTTTTTTTTTTTTTTTTTTTTTTTTTTTTTTTTGTCCGCTTGTAAATTGTAGAATCACTGAATGGTTTGGATTGGAAGGGACCTTAAAGATCATCTAATTCCAACACCCTCCCATGGGCAGGGACGCCTTCCACTATCCCAGGGTGCTGCAAAGCCCCATCCAACCTGGCCCTGGACATTTCTAGGTGATGCTTTGTGAAGGCTGAGCTAGAACAGAGGCCAGACAGAGTTAAAGAATAAAGCAGGGATTTATTAAAAGGATCTCCTCCATGGATCCACCTTGGGCAGTGCAAGAGCCCAGCCAGGGCTGCACCCAAGATGAACCAAAATGGTCACAAAAATGGACAACCAGTCACAGGGTCTCTCACTTTGATCAGTTCTGCTCCATTTGCATATTGGAGTTCATTGTCCCATTCCAGCTCCAGCCCATGCAGTCCCATCCTGTTTGTTTTTCTCTCTCCAGCCCACGGGGTTTGTGCTCTTGGGCCTGAGATCTGGATCATTTGTCCTTGGTCCCCAGCTGGAGCAGGAATTGTTTTGTCTCCCTGCTCTGTGCACAGAGCTCACCATCCCCTAATGTGAAGCTCAGACCCACACACTAGAGCAGCACAGAATCTGAAAAATATAAAAGCTAAAACCTGATCTGAAAGAGAGAGCAATTTCCCCCCTCAGCACAGCCCCTGGTCCAGGAAAGTGCCTGTGTGTGGTGGGGATCCAGCTGGGATCCCCCTTTTCCAGCTGGGAAAGGGAAGAGGTGGCTGGATGTGAGCAGGGGACAAACACTGAGCAAAGCCTGAGCTTGTCCCTGCTCTGGGAAGGGACCAGGGCTCTGCTCAGCAGCTCAAACCTCACACACATCCCTCCCCAAAAGGGAAATAATTGCCATATTCATTTGTGGAGGGAAATAATTACTTCATTCATGACACAAAGTCAATTTTTGTCCTGAACCAGAGGGAGCCCTGCACTGACAGAGGGAATTTGAAGGAGAGCAAGAATCAGCCTGGCATTTGTATCCTCAATTAAAGGCGAGAAGGAGCCAGCGGTCAGCTGGGGGGGCTTTTCCCCTCTCCCTCTGTTTTTTTGCACATCAAATTAGATAACAGCTAAAATGTTCTGACTTCTCCAGCTCAGGCTGGGGGGAAAGCAAAGGTCTCCTTTAACTTTGTTAGCTGTACTGAGGCAGGAGCTCTTTCCCTCCCTCATTTTGTGGCAACTGGTGGGCAGAGAGAGGCAACCTGTTGGTCCTTTAGTGGGGCCAGGAGAAGGGCATGACTGCGTGGGCTAACTGATGGCTACTAAATTACGTGGGAAAAGAGGCAAAGGCAGGTGCTTTTTGTGTAAATATATGTGGTTTTCCCCATCTGCACCACCATGATTGAAGGGGTGATCTGTGATAGGAAATTGTCAAAATGTTGATGAACATTCAGGAGGAGCCACAAAAAGTGCACAGGGCTTTTCTTAAATCTTTAACCAAATCTTAAATCTTTCAGAGGGCTGTTTAGGAGTTCACTCAGCAGCAGTGGGAGCAGGGATCCCAAGGGGGTCTGGGCTGTGATATCCTCGTGTGAGGCTCAGCGCTTCCCTTGGGATGGGGCTGTCCAGCTCAGCCAGCAGCACAGGGAATGTCATGGAATCCTGTAATGGGTTTGGAGTCCTATAATGGGTTTGGAATCATATAATGGCTCAGAAGGACCCTCACAGACCATCTACTTCCAACCTAAATATCCTTAAGGCCCTCCACATGGCGAGCTTTCCCTGCCTCCAAAACCAAGTGCAGAATGTAAAGATCAGCTCCATCTTCCTCCCTGCATCCCTCAGAGCATTCCCAGCCTGTGTTTTCCCTGGGCACTGGCTAAATGCACTCCCTGACCCTCACATACTTGAGCACAGCCCTCCCAGAAGGATGGAGAACAGGTTTGAAAAGCTGTTTTTTCTCCTCCACGTTGACTTTTCAGCGTCAGCACCTGGCTTCAGCAGGGAGCTTGTCCTTGTTGGAGGGATCTCAACTGGAGCTTTGGGGCCAGGCTGGGAACAGCCAGCCCAATCCATGAGCATTTGCACCACAGGAGAAGCAGCTCTCAGCCTGGTGAGTGGAAAAGTCCTGCTGGCTGGTAGCTATTTTGAGGGAAAGCATTAATTGAGGACCAGGGGGAAAACAATAAAGCCATCCCCGAAATAGAAGCTGTCAAAACGTCGTTGCTAGGAGTGAAGCCGAGCCCAGTTTATGATATTTTCTTCCTGTTGCAGAGCTTCAAAGCAGCTGTAAAGGGGGCCCAGGTTTGGGGGTTTCTTTGCTCCCACCAAAGCCAAACTTGCCAAAATGTCCCCTGTGTCCGGGCAGGCAGCGCCAGCCAGGCACGCATCAGGGCTGATGCTTTTCCCTGACATTTAGGAGATGCCTTCAGGGCCCTTTGCATTTGCTGCTCCAAAGATTTGCTTGTTTATTCTGGAAATTAGCAGCCTTGGAGCTTTTTGATTGAGACAGCCTTTAAGAAAAAGGGTTTTTTTTCACGTGGAGGGAGGATCGCCTGCAGGACAGTTTTGCTTCTAGGATAGGGAGAGAGAAGAGGGATTTTTAAGGAGTGGTTTTGATGTTTTATGTACCAAATGAGTGGGTGCTGGTTCTGGGAGCAGGACCTCCTGCTGCATCAATCCTGGAACACCAGCCTGGGGTGGGACCTGGCAAGGACCAGCATCCCAACAGGACTGACTTCTCCCAGCAGCTCCAGGTGGGAGCAGGGTGGTTTATGCTTCTCCCACCCCACCCTGAAATGGACCTGGGGAGGATCAGCATCCCAACAGGATTGTGATGCTGATCCCAATTGACTTCTCCCAGCAGCTCCAAGTAGGAGCAGGGTGGTTTATGCTTCTCCCACCCCACCCTGAAATGGACCTGGCAAGGACCAGCATCCCAACAGGACTGACTTGTCCCAGCAGCTCCAGGTGGGAGCAGGGTGGTTTATGCTTCTCCCACCCCACCTTGCCTCTCCATAAACAGCATTTCAGCTGAAGAAGATGAATGCCTCATTGGATGAGCACCAGTAAGGGAAGAAAGGGAGGAAAAAGCCTGCTCTGCTTCCTGGGCTGGGCACACGTGGTGGCCCGTGAGGGCTCTTGGTGTCAGAGCCCTTCCTGCAGAATCCTTTTGGGTTCTTCCCATGCCACAGTTTCCAAGGACCCCTCAGGAAAAGCATTCTCTTTCCACCAATATTATCTCACAGCACTTGCCATCTTTTTTTCTCCCCCATGCAGAAAGCTGCAAACCGAGACCCCGAGGCGGCCGTGCGGCGCCAAGACAACTCCGGGATCTCTCTTTTAAAGCTATATTTTCCATTTTGCAGTGCTCAAACACCATCTGCTGTTTTGCACGGTGGTGCTTTCACAGGAGGGGAGCGTTTTTAGGTGTAAATTGTTCTTTAAAGTACATATTGATAGTGCTGGAGGCTGGAGAGGCTGGAAAAACCCGACAGGAAGTACCACAGCCCTGGGCTGTAATGGCCCCTCTCACTGTGGGGGAACTTCGTGGTTTGATGGGATATTGGGAAGGGATTGTTTTCTGTGTGGCACAGGGTGCCCAGAGGAGCTGTGGCTGCCCCTGGATCCCTGGAAGTTCCCAAGGTTGAGTTGGACAGGGCTTGGAGAAGCCTGGGATAGTGGGAGCTGTCCCTGCCCATGGACAGGGGGGTTGGAATGACTCCTTAAGATCCCTTGCAACCCAAACTTTATAGGACTCTATGAATCAAGGCAAGCATCACCCAAAAAAGACCCCTTGGGTTTATAAGAATGAACTGACAATGCTGCCTGTGACGTGTAACTTTTGGGGGACCGGGGTTATTTCGAGCAACAAGGCTTTGTTTCAGAGGGATGCTCCTGTCAAAAACCAGGATGATGAGACCACCCCTCAGCTAATCCTCTCTCTTTCAAGGCAGGTAAAACAACAGCAAATAACTGGTGGAGAAACTTAGTCCCTGATCTGCAGCACTTCAGCCAAATACCAATATACAATTCCAATATACAATTCCAATACCAAAATTGCAATATACAATTCCAATAATTGCAGCAGCCAGGGGCTGCTCTGCCATCCCCTGCTCCAGTGTCCCTGGGATGGAATGACTGCAGCGCTGCACTGTCCCAGCACTAATTGCCCGTCTCATTGCCAGCTATCACCTTCTTTATTTTAGGAGCTGTAATTTATGTCGGGCCAAGTGGCCCAATTACAGCAAGGTCAGGGAGTGGCTCCCGTGGAAAGCGTGAGAGCCAAAGCCAGGCAGTGCAGCAGCCTCTGGCCCAGCCTCTCCATGAAGATGCTCCCAAATCCCTGCATGGCCCAGACTCAGGCACGCTCCCCAGCCAAGCACAGGGAAGCAAACTTTGATTTTCACACGGGATCTTTATTTTTTTCTCCCATTTTTCTATTTCATCTTCTCTTTTTCTTTTTATTTTTTTTTTCCTCCTGCCATTCCAGGTTCTTGCTGGCAACAACAGCAGTTGTGTTTTGACGAGTTAATAAACATCTCCCCCAGGAGCGAGGCAGCTCCAGCATGCTCTGCTTCACCCGTGTTTTACGTCTTGACTAACAGAGTTTGCCGAGCAAGAGGTGTTTTTCTAATCTGAGAACTCACGTTTCCCACCTCTCCCCGGAGCTGCTGCGCTTCCCTGCTGCTGCTGTGATGCTGCTGTTATCTCCTGGAGGGCAGGAGCCCCCCCCCCCCCCCCCCCCTTTCTGCCACCCCCAATCCCACCTTATCACTTGGATCCCGTGCCTTGGAGCCATTTATCAGCCTCGGGAGTTGAGATAGCAGGGTTCAGCTTGCTCTGGGACCTGTGTGCTCCCATGGCACTGGATTCCCTTCATCACAAAAACCACCACGAGCTGCTGCTGTGTGCCAGGGCTCTGCAGGGCTGGCACACCTCGTCCTGCTCCTCCTAAGCACATCCATCACTGCTCCATCCATAACCTATGGGTTTTGGCAGCCTTGCGGACCAAAATCCAAGATTTCATCGTCATTTTCAGACCAGCATGTGAGGAGGGGCTTGGGAACCTGAAGAGGAATGCTGCTCCAGAAGCTGCTGTTATCAAGATGCCCCTCAGGGCTGCATCCAGCTGGAGGTGGCTGCTTCCTTCATGCCTTTTGGCAAGAAGGATCGAGTCCTTGGACGTGGCATGAGGCAGCCCCGGGAAGGTGGAGCGTGGTCCATGGAGCCAAATTGCCAGTTCTGACTTGTAGAACATTATTGCTCCTGAATTATGGATGGTTATTGCACCTCCTGGACGATAAATTATTGAGCTGACACGCTGGATGGGGAGTGAGGAGCAGGGGCCCTGCTCATGGCAGGCGGGTCTGGAATGCGGTGTCTTCATGGGGAGTGGGGGATGTTTTTTCCCCCCTTTCCTTCCTGAGCAAGAGGAAGCTGTTTCCACAGCTTAGCCCTGCTCTCCCTGTCTCACCCAGCCAACTGTGAGGGCAGCCCCAGCCAGAAATCCCTGTGAGGGATCCTGGACAATCCCTGCGCTGGGACATGGACAGAAACTCCAGGGTCCCCTCTCTGCCTATCCTGCAGCATCATCATGGGCACTTCTGAGCCCAGTAACCTCTCCTTGCCCTCAGGGGGATGTGGGGCATGGTTTATTCAGCTGATTAGGTGCTATTTATCTCCCAGGCTGTGCTGGTCCAGCAATCCTGGCAAGGTCTGCTGAGCCCTTGTCCGACACGTGCTGCCGGCAGCCTTGGGCTTTGGGGACTCCCTGAGGTGGCTGTTCCATCATGTTTAACAGACCTTGACAGACCCGTGTGCCCCGTGAGTTTGCCTAAATGCTTTCTGGGGGCCACTTAGGCTGCAGGTCTCCATAGCACCCTGTGGCAATGAGTTCCATAATTTAATCGTGGGCGGCGTGGAAAAAGTGCTGTCTTTTGTTTGTCCCTAAATCTGCTGCCTGATAACTCGATTTGGACACTCCTAGTTCCTCTCTTGGAAGAAATGGGGAATTATCACTGCCTCTGCACCTGCTCCACAGCACTGCTGCTTTTATACTGTCCTGCTGTGGCTTTTCTTTCCCTTTCCCTTATTCATCCCTCCTGGCAATTTCCAACTCTCCTGCCAGCTCTGCTTCACACGGAGGATGGAGATGGGAATGTCCCTGCTTTGCTTTGTGGCTCTGCTGATCTCCCTCTTCCCTTCCAGATGCTCGGGGGGCACCACTGACACCAGTCCAGGTGCTGACAGATCCCTCAGGAGCAAACCCTGCTCTCAGTGAACACCCCCAAGGTGTGTCCTGGTGCTTTGGGGCGCTCACTCCTTCCCCTTGGTTCCCTGGGTGTGCATGTGGAGCTGTTCCCAGTCACTCTGTTGGTTCCCTGTGCACACCTGGAGCTGTTCCCAGTCACCCTGTTGGTTCCCTGTGGGAGCTGTTCCCAGTCACTCTGTTGGTTCCATGTGGGAGCTGTTCCAGTCACTCTGTTGGTTCCCTGTGCACATCTGGAGCTGTTCCAGTCACTCTGTTGGTTCCCTGGGCACATCTGAAGCTGTTCCAGTCACCCTGTTTGTTCCCTGTGCACACCTGGAGCTGTTCCCAGTCACTCTGTTGGTTCCATGTGGGAGCTGTTCCAGTCACTCTGTTGGTTCCCTGTGCACATCTGGAGCTGTTCCAGTCACCCTGTTGGTTCCCTGTGCACACCTGGAGCTGTTCCAGTCACCCTGTTGGTTCCCTGTGCACATCTGGAGCTGTTCCAGTCACTCTGTTGGTTCCCTGGGCACACCTGGAGCTGTTCCAGTCACTCTGTTGGTTCCCTGTGCACATCTGGAGCTGTTCCCAGCCACCCTGTTTGTTCCCTGTGGGAGCTGTTCCCAGTCACTCTGTTGGTTCCCTGTGCACATCTGGAGCTGTTCCAGTCACTCTGTTGGTTCCCTGGGCACATCTGGAGCTGTTCCAGTCACCCAGTCACCCTGTTGGTTCCCTGTGCACATCTGGAGCTGTTCCCAGTCACTCTGTTGGTTCCCTGTGCACATCTGGAGCTGTTACAGTCACCCTTTTGGTTCCCTGTGCACATCTGGAGCTGTTCCAGTCACCCTGTTGGTTCCCTGTGGGAGCTGTTCCCAGCCACCCTGTTGGTTCCCTGTGGGAGCTGTTCCCAGTCACCCTGTTGGTTCCCTGTGGACATGTGGAGCTGTTCCCATCCCCCCAGCCCAGCCCCTGCCATGGGAAAGGGTTCCTGACCTGGCTTATGGCCACCTTGGGAATCACCATCTCCTAACCAGCCTTTCCTGGCCCCAGGGGAGAAGCTTTCACCTCCAACTCCCGTGGGACACAGATGCTGTGAAGCACCATCAAGGTGGAGGAGAGAGGTGACAGGAGGGTCCCAGAGGACACAGGGGGGTTGGGTTTGTGTCTGCCCCTCCCCATGCCCAGCAGGATTTACATCTCATCTCAAGCTGAAGCCAAGGAGACTCTGGAGTGGGGGGAAAGTGAAGCGCTTTCCCTAATCGAATCACACGCCAGCGTCACTTGTAAAGCTCTGCAAAGCAGAAAGGACTTGGGAGCCACTGAACCACAAACTCCTGCTCCCTCCCCGGTGCCTCGTGGAGATCCTGCCTCTCTTCTCCATGAGCTCAGTGTGGGAGGGAGCCAGGACTCAGAGACCCCACCTCATTCCCCACACCGGGTATCCCATGGGCTGGAGAATTTGGGGATATGGAAATGGTGTCTCCATCATCTTGGGGTGTTCATCTTGGGGTGTTCTGCCTTCTCTGGTCATGTCCCTGACAGGGGATGCATGATGTCCTGCTAATCGAGGGGGTCTCCTCCATCCTCAGCTCCCATGAAGGTGCTGCATCTTCTCCTGAGCCCCCAAGCGTGGGATGTGCCTCCCTGTTTGGAGGTGAGGGGCAGGGCAGTCCCTTGCCTTCACCTCCCTGCCCTAAGCTTAACCTGGGGAGCCCCAGTGTGGGCTGGGGGAGCCCATGGAGAGGGGGAAGGAAGGGAGAGTGTTGGCTGTTTCATCCTCAGGGAGCATGGGAGGAAATCTGCAGGGAATCATAGAATCATGGGATGGTTTGGGTTGGAAGGGACTCTAAGGATCACCTTGTTCAAAATGGGCAGGGACAGCTTCCATTGGACCAGGTGGCTCCAAGCCCTGTCCAACCTGGCCTTGGACTCTCCCAGGAATGGGGCCCAGCTTCTCTGGGCACCCTGTGCCACCCTCACAGGGAAGAATTTCTATCTTATATCTCCTCTACATCTCCCCTCTTTCAGTTTCAAACACTGCCTGCCCAAGGGTGCTGGCTCATGGCAAACAAGGTGACTCCATCCAGGTGTCCCCCAGCAACAACCCACTTGTCAAAATACACTGCTCCACCTGTTTTGCAGGAAAACCTGCTCTGTCCTCCTCCCACCCTTCTTCTGCCCTGTGTAGAGAAGTAAATTCCTTGTCCTTTTCAGGCAGCATCCAGGACTTCTCCGTGGCAGGAACAGCATCCTTGCAGCAGGTCTGTCAGCAGGAATTTCTGCAGCTTCCTCTGGCACTCCCAGAGCTCTCAGGTGAGGAAATCGTCAGCAGTAGGGGAAAACAAATGAAATGAACCACGGCTAACTCAGTGTTTACTTCGTGCCTGGTAACAACAAGCTGCCTGTTAAAATCCCCTCTTTACAAAAAGCAAAGGGATTTCAGCCTGGCTGCATTCCCAGAGGAGGGAAGAGGATTTTTGTGGGGCAAGAGGAGACAGGGAAGGGTGAGGTGGTGGGAAGGGAGTACCAGGGCATCCGGGCAGCAGCATCCCAGGGAAATCAGAGCTCTCTGCAAGGCCTTTGCATGCTGGGGAGGCCCTTCCCAGTGCCTTGACCCCATGTTATCAGCAGCTTTGCTGTGTATCCCCTCTTTTTCCCCTGTGTGCTGGTCTTCAGGCGCTCTCTCCTTCCTAATGCCTGATTAGGTTGGCAGGACTGTTTGTCCTGATAGCACAGCTATGGATAATGCCATGCAAATTGCCTCCAAGACCTCTGAACCCCCAAATAAAATAGCACCTCTGGCTACCCCTGGCTGCAGCCTTTCCAGCTGGCCACAGCTGCAAATAATGTCTGAGGGCTTGAAAGAACAAGCTCTTTAAAAAAAATAAATAAAATTGTCCTTATTCCCAGTGATTTAATTTTTTTTTTTGTATTGTAAAGATGCTTTGATAAGTTGGTGCCAGCAAGCCCAGCCTTATCCCAGATCACTAAGATATTTAGTGAGGAGCAAGGTCTGAAAGGAATCCACAGAGGACGTTTCAGCCCACCTCAGGTCTGCTCTGCCTCCAAAGGAAGTTTGGGTGGGAAAAGAACCCACCCTTCCCATGACGGTGCGGTCAGGGCTGAAGGGCGCCGTGACCTTGAATCCCGAACAAGTGAGTCTTTGTCTCACCTCCCAATGAAGCTTTGGGAGTTCCCTCTGTTTATTATTCATCTGATTGCCATCTTTTTTAACGCTTTCATGCACCCCCTTCCTCCTGCCTGTGCCTGAGACCCCAGTGTCCAGCCAGGTGAGGTCCCATCCCACCAGCGGGATGTGCTGGTTCTGCTGCACCCCTGAGCTGGGAGCAGTCCCTCCCTTTGCCTGGTGCAGAATGCCAGTGTGAAAAATGCATGTATTTTATGATTGGCTTTTTGCAAATATTCAAATGAATATTATATGTGTTGTGTTGGAAAGTAATGCTGTATTAATTGTCTTAAGTACTGTGTTAAATATAGGTTTAGGTTATAAAAACTGTTAAAATAGGAACTGTGCTATGTAAGATGCTTTGTTTAAAAGAGAGGACTTGCAGCGAGATAGCAGCCACAGGACACCCAAATCTTTCAGAGAAAAAGAATTTATTGCCTTCTTATCAGAAGAAACGAACTTCTTCCCGTCTTGAAGGCACTGTTAGGATTAGAGGGAAGAAGTTGATGAAGATCAGACGGAATCCTGTGTTTGAATGGAATTTATGCATCATGGATGAGGTGTATGAATATGCAACGGGCTATTGTTCTTAAGGGTTAATCCTTTGTTAGTGGGGGTCCTTTTTTGGGCTCGTGATGCCCAGAAAAAGGTACCTGGAGGTCCATAACTTTGTTTTTATTGTCTCATATTGTCCTAACTTAAATTGTCCAAATTATTATTACTCTAATCGCATTACTATTTTTATAACCATTTTATTACTATTCAACTTTTAAAACTTTAAAAACAAGCGATTGGCGTTTTTCACACCCGGAACCCTTTCCCATGCGCCATCCCCTTCCCCTTGGCTGTACCCAGCCCCTCTGGGCTGGAGCCTGCCCGGTGCAACTCCTCACACCCCGGGTCGGATGCTGGGAGCGGTCCCGCCGCGCCGGGAATTTGATTGACACGCTCACGCCTGGCCATTAGAGGGAAAACGAGGGCTAGTACGTAAATACCTGGGAGGAAAAACAGCCCTTTGCCTTAATGATAGTTTGTCATGTCATATTTTACTCAAATGGCGCAACGGGGGTAAGTGAACCCTTCATTTACATGGCTGTAATTCGTATTTTGAATACCAGACCGCCTTAAACGCTGCCCGGTTTAACCCACCCGCTCTCACTCGTTTTCCACACACTGCTTCCCAAAGCAGGCGCTTTGAAATTGCACTCATCTGGCCTGATCCAGCTGGAAAACACCTTTTTGTCCTGCTTTATTTTCCCAGAGCTCTTACCCCCCAGCGCCAGCACTGCTGGGTTTGCATCAGGTGCATCCCCTCTCCAGGCTTCACTCCCTCGACAGCAACTGGAAATCAGATTTTTTAATTTTTTTTTTCCTGCTCTTCAGCCTTTTCCAGCACGTCCCACTGCTCTGTGAATGCTGGCTGAAGTGCAGCCGAGTGTGGGATGCTCGAGGTAGCACTCAAGGCAGCTGCACCACCACTGATGTGCAGGTGGCCCGAGTTCTTCCTGGCTTTTGGGGGTGCCTCTGGCTGGAAGGGAGGGTGGGAGAAGCAGCTTGGGCAGTGGCAGGTCTGATTTTTAAACATACTCTGTAACACCCTTAACTAAAGACTGATCTTTCCTTGTGTAATTGAATTTGACGCAATAAGTCATGTACATAGAGCCAAGGATCTCTAATTCCTGAGGCTCTGAAGATGCCTTGGAAAGGTGAGGAAACCACTGTTCCCATGCACCCACCAGAATCCAAGGATTATTTGGGGATGATCCCATAAATGTGCCTGGTATAGCTTTTTGAGTATCTTTTGGGGTTGGCCAAACATCCACTGGCACACCAACCAAACAGCTGGAAAATGGTTTCTCGGGGGTTGTGTTGGACAAACATATGATGCCCAAACCTGAAGCATTAACTAAAGTCACCCAAACATTTCTTTTCAGTTGGCTAACTGGCAAGAGCTCATGACAACTCCACAAGGTTCTCCAAGGTGGATTTTCATTTTCTTGGGTGGCAGCTTGCATGCAACACCCCCATGGAACAGCCCTGTATCCTGCCAGGGTGGTTTTCATTTTTTTGGGTGACAGCTTGCATGCAACACCCCAACTGAACAGCTTCTGCATCTTCCAGGGTTTGCACAGCAAGGTAGATTTTCATTTTTGGGTGGCAGCTGGCATGCAACACCCCAATGGAACAGTTTCTGCATCCCACTGGGGTTTGCACTGCAAGGTGGATTTTCATTTTTTTGGGTGACAGTTTGCATGCAACACCCCAACTGAACACCCTCTGCATCCTGCCAGGGTTTGCACAGCAAGGTGGATTTTCAGTTTTGGGTAGCAGCTTGCATGCAACACCCTGATACCTTGATGGAACAGCCCTGTATCCTGCCAGGGTTTGCACAGCAAGGTGGATTTTCATTTTTTTGGGTGACAGTTTGCATGCAACACCCCGATGGAACAGCTTCTGCATCTTCCAGGGTTTGCGCTGCAAGGTGGATTTTCAATTTTGGGTGGCAGCTTGCATGCAACACCCCAATGGAACAGCCCTGTATCCTGCCAGGGTGGTTTTCATTTTTTTTGGGTGGCAGCTTGCATGCAGCACCCCAACTAAACAGCTTCTGCATCCTGCCAGGGTTTGAACTGCAAGGTGGAATTTCATTTTTTTGGGTGACAGTTTGCATGCATCACCCCGATGGAAGAGCTTCTGCATCTTCCAGGGTTTGTGCTGCAAGGTGGATTTTCAATTTTGGGTGGCAGCTTGCATGCAACACCCCAACTGAACAGCCTCTGCATCCTGCCAGGGTTTGGCCTCGCTCTGAAGGCCCGGGGCAGGCTGAGCCCTGGGATCCAGCCCGTGGCTGGAGCAGCTCGCCGAGCCCGGGAGCTCCGGCGCCAAAGCCGCGGCCGCGGCTGCACCGGGCTGGCAGCGAGGCACAGGCTGTAATTACTGCCAGGGCGCCTTCCCCCGCTGCCCTAGCCCGAGGAGCTGAGCAGCTGCCAGCAATTAAAACTAGTTAGCAGTTCCCAGGATGTTTTAACCATTTCTAGGCGGCCGTGGCAGCCCCTCCTTCCTCAGCAGAAAAGAGCGGCTCTGGTTGGCGCTCTGATGGCGCGGACACTGCTGAGCGTGTGGCTTTGCTCAGTTTTGGGGTCTCTCTCCCCCCCAAAAAAAGCATTGCTGAGTCCTTTTGGCCTCCCCCTCGTCCTCCACTCAGCCAGGGTGGGGTTTAAACCCATTCTGAGGAGGGACTTAGTGGCTGGAAAATCGCAGCCCCACCAAAGCTTGCAAAACTGTGAGGTTGTTTACAATTCTTCACAAGGATGGAGATTTGGGCATATCATGGAATGGTTTGGGTTGGAAGGGACCTTAAAGATCATTTAGTTGCAACTCCCTGCCATGGCAGGGACACCTTCCACTATCCCAGACTGCTCCAAGTGCTGTCCAACCTGGCTTTGGACACATCCATGGGCAGCCACAGCTTCTCTGGGCAGCCTGTGCCAGGGCCTGCCCACCCTCACAGGGAAAAAATTCCTTCTCACATCTCCTCTAAATCCCTCCTCTTCGAGCTGAACATCATTCCCCTGTCCTTGTAGTATCTGCCCCAGTAAAATGTCACTCTCCATCCTTTTTATTAGCCCCCCCCTTAAACCCCAAAGGCCACATATCAAGAAGCAGTTGCAGGATACCTCCCTCAGCGTGTGAATTTCATCTTTTATTACTCGTGTGCGTCTGCATCTGTTATTTTTATGCTCCTGCAGGTACATCCTGCAGCCTGGATTTTAATGGTCATGGAGGTGACAAGAGGGGTATGAGAAGGGACTTTTGGAAGGGGTATGGAGAGGGACTTTTTAAAAGAGCATGTAGTAATAGGACAGAGGGGAATGGCTTCAAACTGAAACAGGGCAGGGTTAGATGGGGATATTACAAAGGAATTGTTCCGTGTGAGGATGGGGAGGCCCTGGCACAGGTTGCCCGAAGAAGCTGTGCCTGCCCCATCCCTGGAAGTGCCCAAGGCCGGGTCGGACGGGGCTTGGAGGAAGGAGATGCTCTCGCAGTCCCTTCCAACCCAGCCCGTTCGCGGCGCTGCGCCAAGAGCGCGGCAGGACGCTGCTCTCACGCCGTACAGAATTTCCGCGGGGGGCTCGGGGGGGTCCCGGCTCGGCTGGCGTTGCGCGGCTCCCCCTGCTGCCCGCCGGCCCCGCTGCACAGCGGCTCGCACCCGGCCGTCCCCCGGGATGCCTGCGCCGGCCCCGCGCATCCCGGGCTGGGCCGGGCGGGGCGCGGCTGAGCCGGGGCTCGGCTGCTGGCAGAGCCCGCCCCGGGCCCGCCCCGGCCCGCCCCGGCCCGCCCCGCCCGGCGCCGGGCAGCCCGGCAGTGTGGCGAGGCGGGCGGGCAGCGCTCCGCTCCCGGTGCCGCTGCCGATCCCGCTGCCGCCGCCGCCATGCCGCCGCCCTCCCTCCTCCTCCTCCTCCTCTCCTTCTTCCTCCCCGCGCTGCTGCTCCGCCGGGCGCTGGCCGCCGCAGGTAAGGGGGGCACAACTTTGGGGGGCTCTGGGGTGGGCGGCGTCCCCACCAAAAAAAGTTCACTGCGGTTGAGGTGCCCGGCGTCGGGACGCCGAGTTGGTGTTTTTATTTCTTTTTTTTCTTTAATATAAAGGCGGCGGGGGGGATGCTCCAGGGGAGGATGATGTTGGCAGCGCCCTCCGCGCCCGGGGGGATGCTCCGGTCCGGGGGGGATGATGCGCTCCCTGCTCCTCCGCGGGGGATGCTCCGCGGGGATACGGCGCTGGCAGCGCTCCCCGCTCCGATGCTCCGCGGGGATACGGGGCTGGCAGCGCTCCCCGCTCCGGGGGGGATGCTCCGGGGGATGCGAGCTGCCAGCGCCGCTCCCTGCCCGCCTCGCCGTGCCGCTTCCTTATATTTCTCTCTGTTTATATATATATATATTTTTTTTTTTTTCTTGGCAAAAGCAAAACAAACCCAGCCCTGTTTGTAGTAGCGCCGGCTGTGATCCCCCGGCAGGTCAAATAAGTAACTATTCAGCCTGGATTTTTAAATTTTTTTAAATGATTATTATTATTATTATTATTAAATCTGCATTTTTATAAGCTGAGCGATTGATGGCCGGGCAGCCGAGTGGTCTTTTCCTATGGCTGTTCAAAGTTTCCTGTGCGCAGCCCAATCTTGTGATTGAGATGCACTTAAATCCAGCCCTTCCGTTAGCAATCCCTGCCACAGACAAGAAACAGAGGCACGTCTCTCCTGCTGCCCTCTCTCGTTAGGACTCCTGCGATCAAACTCAGCCTTTCCTCCGTATATTCCTCCCCTCCATCCACTCCACAACTCCTGGACATCCTCAGCACTTTGTCCTTTGTCATCCTCCGGCGGTGGCAGAGCACAGCCGCCCGCGTTTATTCTCCGCGTGTAAAAAGATGTGCTCGAGTGCAGAGCTCGGAAGGGCAGCCCTGTAAAGTTGGATGGTTTTTTGGAGGCTGGCAGAGACCGTGAGCGTGTTGGGCAAGGTCGTTATCCCGGCGGGAATTCGGGATCTGTCGCTCCCCGCAGCTCCCGGCGAGGGTTTGAGGACGCGTCGCGAAGCACAGATCGCTCTTGTTAAGGAGTTGAAAGCGTCTCCTGACGAGCTGATTTTCTAGGAAAATGAACCAAGCCTTCTTTTCTGAAGCGTAATTAAGGTGACGAGGAATTTTTAGGGAGGGAGTCTAATTAGATTAATATTTTTTCCGCCTCCGCCGCACAAAGATCCAGTGTATTTCGGCAAATGGGGAACAGGAATGGCACTATTGACTTATCCAGGGGCCCGGAGCTTGCTGCAGCAGCGTCCTCCTGCCAGAAGGAACTCTCTCCCTCGGTGGGAAGGGAGAGGTTTGGGAGCTGGCAGCTCCTGCTTGGCTGGGAATGGGGCAGCGAGGGGCCCGGGGGCTCTGCACAGCACCGGGGCTTTGGGAAACCTGGATTAGCCAGGCTGGATTAACCAGGCTGGATTAAGCAGGCTGCTGTTGGTCAGGGTTTAGCCAAGCTTTCCGTGGATGCTGAGAGGAGTCGGGGTGGATATCGCTGTGTTCGTGCCTGGCTCTGTCCTCTTGTTTTTGTGTGAGCCAAGTTCATGCAGGGGTTGAAATAAAACTGGGCAGGAGGGAGGGAGAGAGGGAGGGAGGGAATGAAGAAGAAAAAAAACAAGTTAAACCTGACCCACCTGGCTCAGTTTGAGTCTGGGGAGCTCTCTCAAGGCACTATGCTGCTAATCTGGCATATGTACGTGTGTGTATAATAAAGTTTTTAGCTGGAGAGCTATAATTAGTGTTTCTCCAGGAGAGTTGTGTAGTGCTGGCATGTGATGGTGCAGAGGAGGGAGCTGAGATGGGTGCTCAGCCCGAGTGATCATCCACTCCCTTCCCCATCCTTGCCTGGTTTTTAGGGAGAGGCAGAATTGTTTTCACCCAGAATTGTTTTCACCCAGAATTGTTTTCGCCCAGAATTGTTTTCACCCAGAACACAATTTTCTCTTTCAATAACAAAGAATGCACATGTTGTTTGTGTCGGGTTTTGCAGCGTGGGGGTAGAAGTGTGGTTTTGGATGGGGGTTTGAAACCCAGAAAGCATCTGGTCCACTCATCCATCCCCAGGAGCCACTGCTGGGTGGGGGAACCCAGCTCCCAGCATGTCCCTGAGCCTGGGGCTTTGCCTGCCAGGCTGCTCTCCAGGCTTCATCCTGCTCCTCTGGGTAGGAAAACAATTTGGGGTGAGGATTTGGAGCTTGCTTGAGAGTCTTTCCCCGTGGGGCTGCACAGAGGGTGTAGGAGGGTGGCTGAAATCCAGAGGGTGATGCTGGAGGTGGGGACTCAGCTGACAAAGGTTTTGGACAGCTGTCATCCTGCTGAAGGAACATCCTTCCATGCTTCTGCCCTGCCAGCAGCAGGAAAACACCCAGGGCCAGGGGGTGGAGGGGGGATAGCAGCACTGGTGTCACTCAGCAGCAGGGGGACATGGGTGGCAGGAGGCTGCCTGCCTGCTGCTGCCAGCCTGAGCAGATGGCTGGGGAAGAAATGCTCCAGGACCTGTTGCCTATCAAATCCTGCCCTTTGGAAGTGGAGGCTTGAGGACAGGGGAAGGATCTGCTTGGGGTTTTTTTATCTCCTTCTCCTTCAGCTGCTTTGTTGTGGAGCCCTCTCTCTCTCCTTTAGAAGCTGGTGCTCTCTGTGCATGATAGCAGCAGAGGGAAATACTGGAACAACAACAACAAAAAGGAGAGAAATGGAAAAAGACTATTTTAGAGGGGGCAGAATCACTTGGAAATTGTAGTTATGGGGGGCAGGGAGGAAATCCAGCTTGCATTTACTCTGCTTAGGAAGGAAAAGCTGACCCTGTAAGGAGCTTGGAGGGTTCAGCTGTGTCCTTCATCTCTGTATGGTCCCCTGGGTCCCTGGGGTGCTGGTTCCCCTTCCATCCCTGTCCTAGTCCAGCAGGAATTATATATATATATAAATATATAAAAACCAGGTCTGTATTTTGGGTCAGTTAAGTGAGCCAAGATGCTACAAGGAGCTCTGCTTCCCTTCCATTTCCAGCAGTGGCATCCCCATGGCTTTCTCCCTCCCACTGGGATAAACCTGGCAGCCCTGTGGCGTTTTGGGAGAGTCCTGAGCTGGGATTTGCTGGGCAAAGCCAGGCTGGCAGGCCAGTGCCAGGCCAGGAATGCTGTGAGGTGAGGACAGAGGGGCTGTGTGGAGTCTGAGGAGTTCATTACAGCAGATGTTGGTGCCATAAAGCCACAGGTTCCTGCTGTTTCCTATTCATTTATATCTTCCCAGCTTTAGCGATGCTAATGTGAGTGAAAACATTTCCTGGGGGGGCTGGGGGGGGAAGATAAATCATCAGCCCATTCCCTCTGCCCCCTTCCTGCCATCCCACCTGTGGGAAGGGGGGATTAACAGGGGTGCAAGGGATGCCTGAGCCTGCAGTGGCTGCCATCAGCTCCTCCGTGGCAATTGGAGCCCACTGGCTCCAATTTTGGTTTTCCATAATCTGCAAGGCTGTAATTTGCTGTAATCAGTTGTATTGTGCAAGCCACCCCTGCCTGTGAGTCAGAGCACGGTGGCACCGAGCTGACACAGCCCTGGCCCTTGGGATGCTGGGCTCTGTGCAAGGGATCCGGGTCTGCTGAACACTTCCAGGAGGGATAAATCTCCTTCAGACATCCCTCCTGGAAGTGTTCAAGGCCAGGTGGGATTGGGTCCTGGTCCAGTGCAAGGTGTCCCTGCCTGTGGCAGTGGGGCTGGAACGAGATGAACTTTAAGGTCCCTCCAACCCAAACCAGTCTGTGACTCACTTCTGTTCACCTTGGGCTGAGGGGAGCCTGGGTGATCCTTCCCTGGCTCTGCCAGAGCTCAAGGAAATGTAGTGTAGGCTGTGTCTCCAAAAAGAGAGCCTTTGTGGTGAACCAGCAGCTTCTGAGTGATGTCTCCCCTCACATTAGGCTGGAGAAAATCCTGTGTGACCTGCACTGGGGCTGGGAATTCACCTTGGGGTGAAAGGAGCCTGGGTTATCCTTCCCTGGCTCTGCCAGAGCTCAGGACCTTAATGAAGCACTGTGTGAGCTGTATCACCAAAAAGCAGAGCCTTTGTGGTGTCCCAGAATCAGTGAACCAGCAGCTTCTGAGGGGATGTCTGCCCTCACATTAGGCTGGAGAAAATCCTGTGTGACCTGCAGTGGGGCTGGGAATTCACCTTGGGGTGAAAGGAGCCTGGGTGATCCTTCCCTGGCTCTGCTAGAGCTTAAGGAAGCATTGTGTGAGCTGTATCTCCAAAAAGCAGAGCCTTTGTGGTGAACCAGCAGCTTCTGAGGGGATGTCTTCCCTCACATTAGGCTGGAGAAAATCCTGTGACCTGCACTGGGGCTGCACTAGGGCTGGGAATTGAGCAGCTTTGGCTTGGGAGAGGCAAAGAAAGCCCACAGAAAAGCCCAGAAAGCTGCTCTGATGTCTGGTTTCACATCAGACATTCATTAAACAAGTAAGAATTTGGCCACCAATTCCCAGCAGAGAGGGGCTGAAACACAAGGAGAGAAGACACCGAGGCCTCCACAGATGCTGCAGCCAGGCAGGCAAAGGAAGGAGGCCTGGCACAGCCCATGGGAAGGAGGGAAGCAGAGCTCACACACCAGACAAACACATTTTATTCCTCTCAGGCTGTAGGACACCCTGCCTGTGCTGAGCGTGGTGGTGAGGTGCCTCCAGGTGCCCCAGGACCTGTCTTGGTGGCAGCCTGGAGGCCCGGCCGGCTGAGCCCCCTCAGGAACCCTCCATGAATCCTCCCTCTCCATCCCCGCAGGCCTGGCTGCCACTTGCATTTTTACTCTCAATAAAAATCTCACTTCTGGAGTGTGGGCTCGCTGTGTTCTTCTCCCTGCACAGAGGGTGATGCTGCTCCTCAGGGTCCCAGCTGGGGTAAAGCATTTCTGCCCTCGGACGGGGCAGCCCGCAGAGCAAAGCATCCCAAGGGCTGCTGCAGCAGGAATTATTTTTGAAGCCTCCTGGTTTTTCGGAGGCCTGACTCACGGCACAGGAATGCGCTGGGCTGGCAGCCCCAGACCTGCTCCTCAGCCAGGGGAAGAGCTGCTGCTGCTGCTGCTGCTGCTGCTGCCGCCGTCTCCTCCTCCTCCTCCTCCTCCTCCTCCTCCTCCTCTGGAGCCCGTTCCCCATCCCAAACCACTGGGCTGGGCTGGTAGCAGCCACGTGTTTGCTGAGCTTGGATTTTTAGGGGATTTTTTTTTTCCAGCCCTCTTCTATTTGCTTTTTTTGTTTTTTTTTTTTTAAAGGGGCTCAACCCCTTTTTTAAAATTTTTTTTAAATTTTTATTGGGCTCAGCACCTCTGCTGAGGGAAAGGCAGAGATCAAACGCCAGCCAGGCTGGGAAAAGCTGGGTGAAGCCACGCTGGAAAACGAGGAAAGGGAAGGGAAGCAGGAATTATTTAGCACGGGGCTTGCTCCAGCGTGTCCTGCACTCTGCCTTTAATCTCCTGCGAGTCCCTCCCTGCCTCAGCCCGGGTCTCCTCTGCTCCCTCCTGCCTGGGGTGGCTTCTCCCACTCTTAGAGAGGCTGATCCCAGTTCCAGAGGGCTCCCCCAGACCCACACAGGTGGGGTGTAGCTGGGTCAGGTGTGTAGTGAAACACCTGGGCTGGTGGGGAACACCCAGGCCTCCTCCCCTAACTGCTGGAACTGGGGGGGTGTTGGGGCTGTAAGCTTTAAACCAAACTCCTGATGGCTGGGGGGATGTCCTGCTCAAGGGACAGCAGTGACAAGTTTGTGTTTCTGCAGGCAGCCCAATCTTCCTCCATGGAGAAAGGGAAGAAGCATGGAAGCAAAGCAAGGCCCACGTCACCACCATGCTCAGCACAGGCAGGGTGTCCTGCAGCCTGTGAGCAATAAAATGTGTTTTTCTGGTGTGTGAGCTCTGCTTCCCACCTTCCCATGGGCTTTGCCAGGCCCCCTTCCCCTGCCTGCCTGGCTGGAGCATCCTTGGAGGCTTTGGTGTCTTCTCTCCTCCTGTGTCAGCCCCTCTCTGCTGGGGATTGATGGCCAAACTCTCACTTGGTTAATGAAACATCCCCTTTTCAGCTAATTCCTTGCTGCAACAAGGAGGAATTACCAGGTCCCAAGCCTTGGGAATGGCTGTGAAGCCACGTGGATTATGAGCATGGGCATGGCAGACATCCCCAGGCAGTGGCACTGGAGGCCAAAATTGGCCTGTGCCCATGGCACTTGAGTTTATCCAAGTGAAATATAAATCAGGAGCTGCATCCCACTGCTTGATCTGGGTGGATGTGGCTGACAGAGTCCCCCAGCATTTAAAAATCAAATGTTTTTGAGCTATTTTTCCCCTTTGGCCTTGCTTGCTGTGTAAGTTTAAGGCAGTGCTGGTGTGTTGTGGTGTTTGTTGTCGTTTTTCATACCCTGGGAGGTGAAGGGTGTGAATTGAGACACTCACTACTTATATTATCACTGAAGAGCAGTAATATCCAAGTGAGCAGAGCTTTTCTGTCCTGGAATTCAAGGTCTGGGCTGTCCTTTCTCTAGGGAAGCAAGTCCCTTCAGGAAAGCAAGAAGACCTAATGGATTTGGGGAGCATTTTGTGTGATACCTGTGTACACACACATACATACAGCACAGCTGCCCTCGCTTCTCTCCCCACATTATTCCCACATCTTTTGGCAATAACAAAGGAGGAGGAAAAGGGCTGGTTTGTACCACGAGTGATCCCTTCCCAGCTGGAATCCCCAGGGCTGTGAGCACAGGCTGTCAGCCCAGTTGTGGTGGAGCCAGACACAAAAGTCACATCCCAGCATCTCTCCTGCTTCCGGGGGGTCCTGCCAGTGTGGTTTCCTTTAAGACCCCATGAATAACCTTTGCTCCTCTCCTTCACAAACCTCCACCCAGTGTGAGCACTGAGGGATTGTTTCCCTTTGAAAGAGCGTGGAAAATCTCATTTTGGGACGTTTAATGCCTATTAGATCCATCTGCCTCCCTCTCGAGTGAGGGGAGAGCCCAGGACATCCGAGATGGGTGGGCTTGGGGGCTCTGTGGGGATGATGCTGGGGGCATCAGCTGAGCATCCCTGCAGGTACAGGATGGCACAGAATGCTAGGAAGAGGTGTGGGGAGTGGAAAAAAGCTTCTGTGGAGGTGGGGAAATGCTCTTGGAGGTGATGTTGCTGCATGTGACATCATTTTTGGGTGCTTTGTCTTGTGTTAGGGATGAGGTGCAGCACACCTTGATGTGTTGAGCCAAAGGCTGTGCAGGTAAAATGTGGGTGGGGGATGGGGAATGCTCCTTCCTGGAAGGCAGCATGATGCTCCTCCTGCCAGGCATCACTCCCTGTTGGAGCTGTATGGAGAGAGATGTGGTGGCTCTTCAGTGATGAGAGGTGAGAGCAAGGCTCTTTGCACCCAAACTTTGTCCTGCTGCTGTTTCGTGAGTCTTTCCTTCTGTGGGGCTCCTCTCCTCCCCAGGAGCTGCCACTGGCATGGAAGTGACCCCTGCTTGCCCCCTTTGCCACATCAACAGCGTTTAAATGCTTCTACAGGTCCCATTTAGCCACTAAAACGGGGCAGTTTGGGCTGGGTTTACTCCGGGGTGTACGTGCCCCTCCTGAGGTGGATGCAGGATGGAGGGATGGGACATTTCCAGCCAAATCCAGGCATCCCTGCCAGGTGGCTTGCACAGGTGTGAGGCTATTAAAAGGGTTGTGTTGCACTGTGCAGCGTGGGAGTTCTCCTTAGGCAGGAGGTTGCAGAGCCCAGGAATTCCTCAGGACAGATTCCTGGGAGGAGGGAACACGCCTGGGATGCAGCAGTGTCCTCAGAGCTTTCCAGGCTGTGAGGTTCAGGGCACGCATGAGGGCATCCACAGCAGTGGCTGAAGGCATGAGGTGAAGACTTTGTTTCACTGACCTTCCACTGGACTCCATGGTGTCTGGGAGCTGTAATTCCTCCTGACTGCTACCTGGAGGACTGGAGCAATCGGGATGGAGAACGATCCCATGGCTGACAAATTGGTGTTGGGTCAAAGCTTGGACTCGGTGATCCTGGAGGTGTTTTTTAACTCCCATGATTCATACCAGAGCTGTGGAGGGCTCCATGGAGATGGATGAAGCAAAGTTCTTCCACTGGGTTGATGGGCTGTGCTTCCCTGCCATCTTCAGGGGGTCTGGCTGCCCCTTTTGGGGTCTGTGAGCAGGGGCTGCTCTCCCCCATGGGCCGTCACCATCCCACGCCATCACCCGGCTGCATTATTGGCTCCATCTGTTTGGGTTGGCTTGGAGAACAGAAGGGAGGGTGTTTTCCAGCAGCCAGAACGTGGTTGCTATTTAAAACAACCAATAAAAAAAAAAAAAAAGAGAGAGAGGAAAAAAAAAATGCGGTCTGCTGCCTGCTTTTCGTCCGTGCAGCCGAACAAGCGTCCCCGCCCTCACCTGGAGGGGCATCTCTGAGGGCTTTGCAGGGCCCTGCAAGCCAGGGCAGTAATTAGTGCTGGTCTTAGGGAGGATCCTGCAATGTGGCCGTGCTGTCTGCCCTGGGGCTGCTGCTGCCTTTGGGGTGGCCGCTGCCCGGGTGTGGGATCCCAGCACCTCCCTCCACCCCTGTTTATCCCAAACAAGGGGTGCAGCCTTTGCCTCCCCGCTGCCACGGCTGGTTTGGCAGTTGCTGGAGGGTGCTACGGTGTTCCTGCATTGGAATATTACTTTTGAAGGTTTTTACTTTCCCCCTTTGACAGATGTGAAATGTAGAGACAGGCTTAAAATGAAAGCATGGCTCCCAGAGTCCAATTACACAGCAATTAAAAGTAATCAGCGGTCTGGGTCGCTGAGCTGGAGAAGGGGTTCATGGAAGGGTTTTCTCTACCAGCTTATCTTGGAAAAGCTTAAATGTCCTGTCTCTTCTGCTGTCTGGGCCCTGGCTGGGGGGCATCTTCACAGAGGGGGTTGAGCATTGCTGGAAATCTGATTTAGGCTGGGATTAAGCTGTTCCCAGTGCTCCCAGCTCCTGGCTGGAGCTGTGGCATCCTTACCCTGCTCCCTGGGCTCTCCCCTGAGTTCCATCAGTCTGTGTTTTAGGGCATTTGGTGACGTGGTGTCTCTGCTGGGTGCACATTGTCATTCCTGGGGCCACTCTGGGCTGGAAGGAGGAAGAGGAGGTGGCACTTGGGGCTCCTCTGCCAGCTCCGTCCAAGAGCATCCCGCAGGCCTGCAGTTGCTGCCATCCTCCCTTCTCTTTGGGAGGAGATGCTGACTCAGTTGTGGAAGCAGGTTTTCCTGCAGGATATCTGATTCCCCTGCACATCATTTTGGCTGCTTTTCTGCAGCCAGAGTCTTGCAAGCACCTCCTTCCGCGCTCCGGCGTCGGCGCTA
Source organism: Calcarius lapponicus (assembly GCA_039654755.1). Classification (NCBI taxonomy): domain Eukaryota; kingdom Metazoa; phylum Chordata; class Aves; order Passeriformes; family Fringillidae; genus Calcarius; species Calcarius lapponicus. The sequence continues at coordinate 12,395,607 of CM077469.1, forward strand.
ACGGGATTTGTTACAGGAGAAGGGATTTGGCTGGGGAGCTGCTCGGGTGACTGGGATCCTGAGTGTGATGAAGTGGGGTGTGGGCTGCCAAGGGCTATAAAACTCTTTTCCTCCCCCTTTTCGTTCCCTCTTCTTTTTTTTTTTTTTTTTCCACGTGTGTCTCTGCTTTATGGTTTGCTACTGGTGAATGACTCGGTTTGGATTTAAGGACTTAGAGCCTCGTGGCTAATCCCTATCCTGGCTTGTGGATCCTTTGGATACCTTGATATACAGAAAATACATATGATATATATGTGTGTGTATATATATAAAACAAGGCATCAAGGCACTTATTTCATATTTCTAAAATTTATACACCAAGATAAAAAATGCTGGCTGTGCCCAAAGCTGGAAAAGCAAGATCCAAAAGCCGGGAAGAGGGTTGGGTTTTGCTTGGGCTGAGCAGTGACTAACCAGAGCTGAGCTTTTAAAACAAATGCTTGGGATAAACTGGTTATGCAAACTGGGGCGAATTGGGCAGGTTCCTTTGTAGTTTATAGCAAAACCCCGGGAGTCTGGGGCGTGTTGGGGCCGGTCCTGCCGGGGATGGAAAAACCCACACGCCGGCTTTGCCGATGGGGTCGCAGCCGACGGGGAGGGATCCTCAGGGATAAGGAGCAGGGGAAGCCACAGGTTCAGCTCTGTTCAGCTAAAACCTTGAGTAACACCAGTCCTAAACACAGAGCAGGTCAAAAATAGATGACTTTTCTTCCTTTTTGAAGTACGGAGGAATCAGAGGAATCCATGCTGTGCTCGGCTCCAAGGAGCTGTCGGGCTTGCTGGTCCTGTGCTGCTGAAATTCACCAATTCAGAGCATTTGGGGTTGTTTTTTTTGCCTGGGACACGCAGGCGTGCCAGCAATGCTCAGCATGCCTTGGGAAGGCTGTCAGGCTCACAGACCACAAGGCTTCTGGTTTCCATCACAGCCGCCGCTGTTTTGGCCAGGGGCATCCATCCATCCATCCGTCCGTCCGTCTGTCTGTCCCACAGCCCTCCCAGGGCTCCTCTCCAGAGCGGTGCTTTGAGGACACTGGGAGCAAGAAGGGGGTACAAGGGCCCTTTGGGTGGATTTTTAACTCCACCCAGCCCCGTGGGCTGGGAGAAGGTAATGCCTGGCTTTTTGGAGAGGCAGGGTAATGCTCCATAAGAATCCCACTTGCTGCTTCCTGCTGGATCAGGCTTCTGGCTCAGCAAAGACCAGCTTAGGCTGCCGTAGTCATTTTGAGGGGGAAAAGCCTGGCTGCTGGATGGAGCAGAAAATTAGATGAAAACTGCCTAACAGGAAAATAAAAGATGATTTTTGCACGCAGGGAGGGAAAAAGAGGAGCTGAAGTTGCTGCTTAACTCTGAACATCCTCTGAGCACTGCTGGACCCGTTCACCATTCCTGCGTCCTAAAGGATGCTTCTTTCTGGCTTCTGGCTTGTACAGAGGGATGAGGTTGCATGTGGGAGACTGTGAGAAATGGATTTGTAAAGAATTTTTAGAATTTGATAGAAAGCTTACACAGTCTTGTACACTTGTATGTAAACATTGAGATAAAGTGTGTTGATTTAGGAAGGTTATGGAATAGAGATTATATTATTGAGCGAGGGATTGAATTAGAAATAAGTTTTAATAAGTTTTAAAATATGGCTTTGTAAAAATATTAAACTAAATACTAAATGCTAAGCTAAAATATTAAACTGAATACTAAACCAGGACAATTAGATATTTTAGAGAATTAGAATTGTGAAAGATGGGTTGTAGTAGGATTATGTGGGGTAAAAATATAAGTGAGTGGTGTTAGAAAGAACAGCGGTGTGGTAAAATAAAATCTGAACTAAAATCTTTTAAAACACCTCTCAGCTGCTCCATCTCTGTAAAAGCTGGGAAGATCAACAGGACCTCAGTGGTCCCGGGCTGGCTGGGGAAGGAAAATCTTCCCTTGTAGAGCGAGTTCTTGCTGTGCTGCTCCCCCCTGCCTTTCCCTCTCCACCGGCTGCGTTTTCCTCAGTATTTATGGCCTGGCTGGAAGGAAGGGGACGCTCCAGCCGGGTTGTTAATGACCCCTGCTCGGAACAGCAAAGCCCACTTAGCAGTCTCGGCCGAGGGGTTTTAGTGCAGCCTCTCTCCTTCCTTCGGCGAGGGATGGATGGGAAGGGCTGCCGGCACCATTCCTGCCTCGCAGAGAACAAGGGCTGGGGTTTGTGTGCCACGGGGGAGGCGGGGGAAGGAGCCTGTGGAAAGTTTAGGGGGGAGAATTCAAACCATATGTTCCACCCAGGGTCGAGTTGCAGAGCTAAAAGCAGCAGGGAAGCCAAAGGAGCCGGAATCCTGCAGCTTGGCTGGGCTTTGCATCCCTGTAGGTGTGGGGGGGATCCAGTATGGCCTGCTCAAGAATGGTTTGATAAAATAAACCCTGCCTAAAAGATGACTTGGGTCCCGTGCCTAAACCTTCCCTAAAAGATGATTTGACTCTGCTGTCCTGTGTGTTTAGAACTAGGGTCTCCAGGGCTGTTTCCAAGCCTTGGGGTTCCTCTAAATAATGCTGGGACGAAGCTTGTCTGGGTTGTCCTGAGTTCATGGTGTGTACAAGTTTGATGGGAAGTTGAAGGAAGAAATTTTTGCCAGAAAAGGAGTGCCTGCAGCTGGCTGGAAAAGCAAGGGTGATGTGCCCTGCACCAAGGCTGTCCTTGTGGTCTCTTTCCAGCTACAGAGAGGAAAGTCAAAGTGGAGAAAGTTATGTGCAGGCAGCTTGTTGTAGAATCGTACAGGCATCAGACCTGAGCAATCTGAGCTGGGTCAAAGTGCCTTGAAAAAGAAAACCCAAAAGCAGGAGAAGCACCGTGGTCTCCCAGCAAACTTTTTGAGCTGGGAGATCTCTTTTGTTCCCCAGACTAAAGGCATTGGAGACAATATCTGATTCCCCAGCCGGCTCCACGGAGCTGTTTGCAACCTGTCAGCTTGGAAACCATCTGCTCACAGCCCGTGGGGACTGTGCTGTATGTGGGACACAGGGGGAGGGAGGCTCTGCCGTGACTCCCGTGGGATCCAACCCCTCTGCACCACCTTGTCCCCTGCCCCAAGAGGAGCTCCTGTGCCTAAAACACCAAAAATTCCCATGGATTTGTCTTTGGGCTTGCTGGATTTTTTTTTTTGTTGTTGCTTGTTTGGAAATGGGGGGGGGGGGGGTGTTTCTTTTTTTAGCTTCATTTCCTAAAAAAAAAAAAAAAAAACACCCAGACTTTTTTTCTCCTTTAGCTGCCGTGCTGTTTGTATGTCTGCATCCCTCTCCCTCTGACTCAGAAGAAGATATCTTGTAATTAAGTGCCTGTCTGATTAGGAAATTAGCAATAAAGTTTTTATCTAGGCTGGTCGGCCAGTGAGAGGGATCTATTAATATCCCACTAAAAAAAAAAAAAAAAATAACAACCCCAAAACATCAACAGCATAACACTTGCCACCTACTATTGGGGAACACAAATGCCATGTGGGAGGGAGGATTTGGAGCAGCAGATCCATGGGAAACAGACTTTGCTCTGCTGCTTGGGGGACCACGGTGTATGAGCAGCGATGGGGCACCTGGAAATTAATGAAGGATTGAGGAAAATGCTGGAAAAACCTTAGGCAAGGTGAGGGAAGCGCTGAGGGTTGCTCTCAGGGCACAGCAAGAGGCACTTGTTGGCAGGTGACCTTAATTTGAAGGAAATGATCCTTTGCTAATGATGTTTGAGATGGAAGGGGAAGCAGGAGAGGAGCATCCCACACCTGGGTCAGCAGGGAGAGGTGGGGAGGCTTCCTTCCAGCTCTGCAAGAAATCACCTGGCATGTGGGATGTGGGGCACTGATGGCAACCACGGGGCCCAAAGGTTGGAGGAGTTTGGGTTATCACCGACTTGTGGGCCAGGATTATCCTGCAGCTTTGCTTTTCCATTTGCATTTGGTTTTGGGGAGCAGCAGTTCCTGGCCCCTCCAAAAATGGAGCACTGGGGGGAAGGATGATGAGGGAAGAGCATCTTCCACTGAGATGGTTTCAGCTGCTTCTGCAGGTGCTCAGGGAGTCCCCAGGGTTTGATCTGGCTGGTGTTTGTCCCTTGGGCAGTGCCACAATAAACCTGGCTCTTGCCTCACTGGGTTTGGGACACTCCAGCTGCCCAGGAGATGCTGCAATCCAAGAGGAGCTGAACCTGAGGGGAGGACTGGGTGATGAAAGGAGTCCTTGTCCTATTGCAGACAATATTGCAGAGTCCCCTGGGTTTTAAAGCGCGTTCTTTGCAGAGACAGGTTCTTAATGCAGTGCAGGAGAGGGCTTGGAAAACCAGGAGGAGGTTCTCAAGGAGCTGGTGGAGAGGAGAACCTGGAGCTAGGAAAGCTGAAGTGTGCTTTCTTCCAGCACCAGGATGTTTATTGCAGATAATTCAGAGAGATGGCATCTCTTTTGATTAAAAAAAAAAAAAAAAAAAAAAAGAAAAACAAAACAACCTCTATTTTGAGACTGCTGAGAAAGTGACTGCCCCTTGTGATTTTTCACAGCTGAGATCATTTCTGGCTGAGTGAATCCACTCTGGAGGTTTTAGGCTCGATGTGTATGGGTGAGCTCAGAATCTGAATTTTTATGGAGTGTGGGGTAGGGGTAACTCTCAATCCCTTTGGACCAAAAGATGCATCAGTGAAGAGAAGACTTTCATCCACTTTTGGGGTGAACTGTGTTCTGGAGCTGCTGTGCTGTGAGGGAAAACAAGAAACGAGTGTTTGCTGAGAGCACGTTAGCAAAAGCTGGAAGGAATTACTCCTCTTTTCAGAAATAGGTAATGCACATCATTTTGGGAGACACTGAATTTCACAAGTGCTTCTTCAGGCTCAGATTCAGTCTGTTCCCTGGACTGCAGACTTTGGGAGAAGAAATTAAGTCCCAGGCAAAGCAGGCTGCCTGTGGGAGGGACTGAGCCTCAGAGCAGGCTTTAATTTCAGCGGTGCAGCAGTGTAATAGTGTTGTTTATAAGCTTCTCTTGCCACATGAAAGCAACGTGGCATTATCCTGCTTGGCCCTAAAAGCAGGGGAGCAGCCAGAAGAGGCCTGATTACAGAGCAGCAGCTCTTTCTTCCCATCACTACAAAAGAATAGACAATAGAAAGCAGGATCCAGTTTTAGCTGCAGTAATGCAATGCCCTCCTTCTGGTGGTCATGTCACATGCTGCCTGAGTAACTCCCATCCTTGTTTTGCCTGGAAAACCAGCCTTGGAGGGAGGGAAGGAGGGAGGAAGCAATGGCTTGGGCTGGGTGATGCTGGGATCAAGTGCCCAGCTATGGGTGGACCTTGTCTCTGGCCACCTTTGGGACCTTCAGCATCTGTGGGGACAGCAGTGGAGCTGGTGGGCTGTTGGTTTTTGGGTGACCAGCCCTAGGAATGGGGGGTGGTTTGGCTGGAGCCTGGGGTGTGCTTGGGAGGCTGAGCCTGAGGCACTGGAACTCACAAAATCAGCTTTGTGCTTGTTCCTGCCACGAGCTTCCCATCCATGTATGAGGGGGGCTAAGGCATCAAAAACATGGATTTAAACTCTTTTTCCCTCAAGGATAACTAACTTGATGTTTTTAAGGCATTTTGGAAGCAGGATGGGTGATATTCCCTTATTTTGTGTTGCTTGGCTTCCCCAGGTTGGGGGAAGGTGGTGGCCTTCAACATCTGTGGGGACAGCAGTGGAGGAAGGGGAAGGTGGTGGCCTTCAGCATCTGTGGGGACAGCAGTGGAGGAAGAGGAAGGTGGTGGCCTTCAGCATCTGTGGGGACAGCAGTGGAGCTGGTGGGCTGTTGGTTTTGGGGGTGACCAGCCCTAGGAATGGGGGGTGGTTTGGCTGGAGCCTGGGGTGTGCTTGGGAGGCTGAGCCTGAGGCACTGGAACTCACAAAATCAGCTTTGTGCTTGCTCCTTTGCTCCTGCCACGAGCTTCCCATCCATGTATGAGGGGGGCTAAGGCATCAAAAACTTGGATTTAAATTCTCTTTCCCTCAAGGATAACTAACCTGATGGTTTTAAGGCATCTTGGAAGCAGGATGGGTGATGTTTCCAGTTTATTTTGTGTTGCTTGGCTTCCCCAGATTGGGTGATCTGTGTGGGATTTAAAAGGTGATTGCTAAGGAGAAAGGGGACCCCTCTGAGGCCCTGTTGTCACCCCCAGCATTGCAGGAGGTGTGGAGAAAATTCCAGTGGAGATAATTTTTTTAAACTAGCCACAGGTCACAGCTGGCTTGCTTTGGGCTCTGGCATTCCCAAAAAAAGCTGGATGGGAAAGCAGTGCAGGGAAAAACCCACAGCAGAAACCTGACAGCTCTTTGTGCCCGGGACAAAGGGCTGGTTTGGAGTTACAGGGAAGAAAAGGAGCTGTGTTTGTGGAGGGAAAGGTGTTGTAAGATGGGTATTGGGACTGGGGGGAGCCAGATGAGGCCAGAATGAGAAAATACATTGTTGAGGATGATTGAGGATGCTGGCCCTGGGGAAATCTTTCACCAACCCCCTGGTGCTGTGGATGCTGATTTTCCCACTTCTCTGCAGCTTTAAACATGCAGGAGACAAGCTGTCCCTAGATGCTGGAGTGGCAGGAGGTGGGTGCCCACTGCCAGCATCACAGCTGTGTGCTGGGGATGCCACCGAGCCCCAGAGCTGCTGCTGCCCCCCAGGGTTTAACCCCATTTCCCCCTCCTCACTCAGTCTGCAGTTAGGGGCACCTTTTATTGCACCTTTTTTATGCCCAAGACTAATGGTTCAGGCTGAATACGTTATCAGAGCAGTGTCTGATAAGTTTTCTGCCTCGAAGCCCTGGGGAAGTCCTTGTTCAGGGCCACTGCAATAGATTTTCCTCCTCTTTCCCAGCTGCCTAAAAACGGTGTGATTTCTTTTTTTTTTTCACTTGCTCCTTAACTGAGCATTATTACTTTAATCAGTGGGAAGAAAAATGCAGGGCCCAGCCAGTGTTGTCCATAAAGGCTTGCAGTGCCTCTTTGTGCTTTCATAAACCCACAAATGGTTGCTGCGAGGAAAGAATGAATCCCTGATTGCTCAGATGGGCTCAGACCCTGTGGAAGGTGACAAGGGTGGAGCTGGTGGCTCGATCTTGGCTGTGGAGGTGATTGAGGGTGGTGGTGAAGAGGGTTTGATGTGGATGTGGAGCAGTGGAGGCACCAGGACACGTTGTGGAGGGGGATGCAGAGGCCCCAGGTGAAGTCTGGAAGACAGGAGGAGGTCCCACGTGGAGATGGATGCTGAGCATCCATGGAAGCAGCCTCATGTGCATTAATCCAGGAGCTGCCTGCAGCTCCCCTTTCAAGCTGTAATTGCCAGAGCCGGGAGAGTCAATCCATATCTATTTAAAGCACTTCAATAAATAAAGATACTAAATAAAATCACAGTGGCACTCTGCACTCTCTCTGTGCTTCTAGGATTTCCCTTTCCCCTCCCCACGTTTGCTTCTGGATGCATCCAGAGGTGAAGGAAGGGAAGGGATGGGAAGGGTCGGGAATCTTGGCTTGTGTGGGTGACCTGCACCTCTCAACAGTGGGTCTGGAGCCAGACACCAACCTGGACAAATCAGGGAGATTGTGCCACCAAATGAGGGATCATCACCCCAAATCGGGACCCAAAGGAGGAGAGGAGACGGGGGACACACATTTCCTCAGGGATGTTTTATTAAAGGCAGCTTTCCGTGTGCGCAGCAGAGTGGTCGCTGTTTTCTGTGGCAGGGAGGTGACAAGTGGGGAGCTGTCTTTGCAAGTCCTCTGTAATGCTAATGGAAGTGCAGGTTGGCTTTTTGTTGTTGTTGTTTGGGGGTTTTTTTATTTCCCCCCTGCCCCTCCCTTGCCGAGGACTAACCAGGGAACACTTGTTGGAGGATAAAATTAAAAAGCCCGTGGTGGTTTATTTTGAGGGCAGTGTGTTTGCTTTCACTTCATGCTGGAGGGAATTGCTCTGCTGCTGTCAGCAAATAAATAAAATAAGAGCTTTGTTTTAAATTAGACTTTCTTCTGGTAGCTAATTAGGCGAGCTGATACCTGCAGTTGCATTACCTAGGCACCGACTGTACCCAGCATATTTGAGGCATATGGCTGCTGTCGGCAGCTTCTAAACTTCATTAGCCCCTCATTATGATTTTTTAAAATATCCCCTTAATTGGCTGCGAATTCCCTGGGGCTCTGATGGCATCAGGACTCCTTCCCTGAGAGGCTCAGCGATGAAACTGGGGGATGCTGTCCGGCATGGGCTACACTGCGCGATGCTCGCCAGCCACCGAGGGCGAACTTTTGGGTTCCTAATTGTGAAAATGAGCACAATTTTTGGGTGTAATAGGAGCACGCAGCCCTCATGCCGGGGGGAAGCTGAGAGAGCGCCAGGCTGGAGCCGCGGCTCCTGTCCCACCTGGAGGGAGCTTGGCTGTGTCTCTGCTGCTCTCCTCGCCCCTGCTGTGGGCTGGCTGGAAGTTCCTGTCGGTCCTGTTGGGGATGGGGATGAGCCCCGGGCAGCTCCAGAGCCGGGGGCTGAGCAGAGGCTGCCTTCCTCCTCCTCAGAGCAGAGCCCGCTGCCCTCTCTCTCCTCAAAGCAGAGCCCGCTGCCCTCTCTCTCCGCAGAGCAGAGCCCGCCAACCTCCTCCTCCTCAGAGCAGAGCCCGCCGCCCTCTTCCTCCTCAGAGCAGAGCCCGCTGCCCTCTCTCTCCTCAAAGCAGAGCCCACTGCCCTCTCTCTCCTCAGAGCAGAGCCCACTGCCCTCTTCCTCCTCAGAGCAGACCCCGCCAACCTCCTCCTCCTCAGAGCAGAGCCCACTGCCCTCTCTCTCCTCAGAGCAGCGCCCGCCAACCTCCTCCTCCTCAGAGCAGAGCCCGCTGCCCTCTCTCTCCTCAGAGCAGAGCCCACTGCCCTCTCTCTCCTCAGAGCAGAGCCCACTGCCCTCTTCCTCCTCAGAGCAGAGGCTGCCTTCCTCCTCCTCAGAGCAGAGCCCGCCAACCTCCTCCTCAGAGCAGAGCCCGCTGCCCTCTCTCTCCTCAGAGCAGAGCGGCCAACCTCCTCCTCCTCCTCAGAGCAGAGCCCGCCGCCCTCCTCGCCACGGAGGAAGGCTCTGGGCTCCCATCCCACAGGAGGGACTGCGAGCGTCCCCAAGCTGAGCCCCGAGGGCTCGGGCTGGTTTGGGAACGGCTCCCAGCTCTCACCCAGCATCTTTTGGGGTGAGACCCATCCCTGAGGGGCTGCCCCTGGCAGGGATGAAGCTGAGGGTTGCTGTCCGTGCACCCACGGTGCGATGCTTCCCAGCCCACCGAGGGCAAACTTCTGGGTTCCTAATTGTGAAATGAGCGCTCCGAGCTGTTTTCGGTGGAGAGGACGGGGCTGTCCCGGCTGTCGCCCCGCGTCCCCCCGGCTCACGCCTGGGGCATTCCCAGCCGGGCTCCCGGCCTCTGTGGGCTAATGAAGCAGAGTCATTATCCCCGGGGATAATTACCGGCCCTTGCGCAAGGCGGGGGCGCTTCCGAGCCCTCGGGCCTTGCCGGGAGCCGGGGCTGGGCCCCGAGCCCTGCACACCCCTCAGTCCCCCCGGCCCTCCCCAGCTCTGCTCGCTGTGGGCAGGGGCCAGGGGAGGGGGCTCTTCCTCCCCCTCCTCCTCCTCCTCCTCCTCCTGCCCCCATGCCGCATTCCTGCTCGGGAGGAGATAAGGATCCAGTCTGGCGCCGGGTTTCAATGCGCTCCCTGATTATCGGCAGGCGCCGGGCAGAGCCCCGGGCAGCGATAAGTGGGGAAGGGGAGCGGGGAGGGGGCTGCCCTGCTCTGGGCAGCACAGGCTCCAGCCCACTTAAAAGCCTTTACTTTTTTTTTTTTTTTTTTTTTTTTTTTTTTTTTTTTTTTTTTTTTTGCCTGTGCACCCGGGGCTGCTGGGGCCTCACACGCCGGGCTTGTGTGGGGATGGAGGGGGATGAGGAAAAGATGTCCCAAACTCAGCAGCTGGGTTTACAAAATCACTGAATAATTTGGGTCAGAAGGGATCTTAAAGCTTAAAGACCGTGGGCAGGGACACCTTCCCCTATCCCAGGTGGCTCCAAGCCCTGTCCAGCCTGGCCTCGGGCACTTCCAGGGGTTCAGGAAGCTTCTCTGGGCACCCTGTGCCAGGGCCTCCCTACCTTAAAGTATGAAGGTGCTCCAGTGGAGCAGGATTTGAAAGATGGATGCTGATGTTTCTACAAACAACTCGATGGGTGAGGGTCTTTTGGAGAAATGGGTGCTGATGTCTGTCTCATGGGTTTTATGTTTGTAGCTTACAGAATGCTACTGGCAAAGAATTTCTCCCTAGTGCCCAATCTAACTCTGCTCTCTGGCAGTGGGAAGCCATTCCCCATTGGCCTGTTCTTCCAGACCATTGTCCAAAATCTCTCTCCAGCTCTCCTGGAGCCCCTTTAGACACTGGAAGGGGCTCTGAGGTTGCCATGGAGCCTTCTCCTCTCCAGGTGACCCCCAGCTGTCCCAGCCTGGCTCCTTGCAGAGGCTCTCCAGCCCTTGGAGCATCTCCTTGGCCTCCTCTGGACTGGCTCCAGCAGCTCCAGGTCTTCCTTGTGCTGGAGGCCCCAGAGCTGAACACAGCTCTGCAGCTTGGGAAAGCCACCAGAGGTCATTGAGTCCCAGCATTTGGGCACAAAGCTGTGACCACCCAGCACAGGGGTGCTTTCCTCCCATGGGAGGGGGGGACACGAGTGTCCAACGTCACCTGCAGCATTCCATGGGACACTGCCCCTTCTCTTCCAGATGTTGCATTGCACATCTGGGCCTCCCGCCTTCCCCACCGGTCCCTTGCAGCTCTTCAGCCAAGGTCCCTTCTGGGTTTTAGGGGCTCAGGGCAGGGTCTTTAGCAGCGGGGTGAGCCCTCCACGGGACAAAAGCTCTTATCATGTCGGTGTCAGGGCTGTGGCATCTCTGTCTGTGTGCAATTAAACCCCACGTGTCTCCTCTCTGCCAAGGAATCTGGAGGCCAGGGAAGAGCCTTATCTTCCTGCTGGTGGCTGGAATGCTCTTGCAGCCCAAAGGCATTTCTCTGCTGTGCTAATGCTGGGGATAAAAAAAAAAAAAAAACAACCAAAAAAATCCCAACAAAACCAGGGAGTTTTGCCTTCTCTTTTCACTCTTAAGCTTATAAATAGCAGCGCAGCATCCTGGAGAAGGGTGGTGGGATGTAGTTTTTTTTTCCTAAAGTTTTTTTCCTCTTCTAAGTGTAACTCTGGGCTGATATCCCAGGAATGTGATCCCTGGTGCTCGTAAAAACCCAGCTTCTGGCCTCCTCCTTCCTTCCCAGGCATTAAAGAGCCAGGCCTTGGGGATGAACTGGTGGGATCTCACATCCACTGGGATACTCCTCAGCACATGGGGCCTCTGGTTTCCGCTGTGAGCTCTCTGAAGCTTCCTGCATTAATATTTGATGCTTTTCCTCGGGGGTGAACATTAACAAGAAGTGAGCACCACCAAAAAAAGGTGCTTTTTTTTTTTTTTGGTTTTAGTGGAAGGGAGAAAAGCTGAAATGCAATCGTTTTTTATGGCTTTCCGGAAGGGCTTGGATGTGGCTTGGACAGCATCGGGTCAGGAGCAGAAGGAGCAGATAGCCCCAGATCCTCCCTGCCTACTTGCATCTTTCCCTTTCAGGTCGTAAATATAAAGCCACTACTTGAAAAACAAAAAGCTCGTTAAGCTGTCAGCGGGCTCCCTCTTGGAGGGTCGTAAATGTGTCTCTGAGCAGTGGCTTTTGTTCCTGTCGTGGCTGGGCTCTGGAGCTGGGGCTGGAGTGAGGGAGGTCACTGCCCATAGGGGTGCTGCTGGTGGGGCTCTGACCCCACTAACATCCCACTGCTGCTGATCTGAGGGTCCCCAGCCCTTCTTGTGGTCTTCCTTGTGGACCTCGAGGGATGAAGGTGCTCCAGTGGAGCAGGATTGTGTGAAAAAGGTGCTCCAGTGGAGCAGGATTGTGTGAAAAACGCCAATGGCTTGTTTTAAAAATGTTAAAAGTTTAGTAAAAGGGTTATAATAAAAATAATAATATAATTAGAGTAATAATAATTTTGGCAATTAGGATTAGGACAATATGAGATGACAGAAACAAAGAGTTACAGACAGTCCAGGTACCTCTTTCTGGGCAAAATAAGCCTGAAAAAGGCCCCACGTTAACAGAGGATTAACCCTTAAAAGCAACAGCCTGTTGCATATTCATGCACCTCATCCATGATGCATAAATTCCGTTCAAACACAGGATTCTGTCTGGGCAGTGTCAGCTTCTTCCTCTGAATCCTGACTGAGTCTTCAGGGCTGAGCAAGGTGGGAAGAACTCGATAATGGAGCAATAAATTCTCTGTCTCTGAAAGATTTGGGTGTCCTGTGGCTGCTATCTTGGTGTGAGTCCTTTCTTTTAAAAAAGTATCTTACATATCATAGTTTCTATTTTAGCATTATGTTATAACCTAAAACTATATTTAACATACTACTGAAGAAAATGAATACAGCATCACTTTCTAACACAACACATATAACATTCATTTGAATATTTGCGAAAAGCCAATCATAAAATACACATTTTTCACAACTGGAAAGATGGGCTCTGATGTCTCTACAAACAACTCGATGGGTGAGGGTTTTTAGGAGAAATGGGTGCAAATGTCTGCAAAATGGGGTTTGTGTTTGTAGCTTACAAAACCCAGGCAGTTCGAACTCCTGAGCTGTAGGTTGATAGGCAAATGGGTCTGCAAAGGCTATTGCAGGACGCAGACAGCCTGAACTCCTGAACTTTGGGGGAAAATGACATGTTGGAGGGGGAAAATGTGTGCTGGGCTGCTGGGCAGGCTGTACCTTCCTCGTACCTCAGCCAGCAGGGAAAGGAAGGGGCAACATGGGGCTGGGAGAAATCTCTCAGCACGGTTGGGTGGTGGAGTCCCCATCCCTGCAGGTGTCCGAGGACGTGGCACTCGCTGTGCTCCGCTCTGGGTGACACCGTGAGGATGTGTCACAGGTTGGGCTCGATGGTTTTGGAGGGCTTTTCTGACTGAAATGGTTCTGATCAGGGTTGTGCTGGCAGTGCCAGCCTCGGCGACTGTCCCCTGGCAGGGCTGGGCGCCAGGGGCGCGGGCTCAGACTTCTGCCTCGGTGTCACCTCATTGATTTCAGCACAAACAGCTCGGCTCAGCTCCTTGCAGCTCGCTGAGGCAGGTGCTAGAGATGATCCAAACAGCCCACAAACAGCAGGGAGGAGCAGGAGGAGGCGATGGGGACAGCATCCCTTTGCCTTCTCCTGGGAGATGCTCTGCAAAGGGGCAGCCAGGAGAGCTGGTTCCTATTAGGACTGAATCAAACTCAGGTTGTTCTTGTGTTTGTCCCTGGATAGGCAGAACAATTTTGGGCATCCTGATGTGGGGACAGAGAGGGAGGAGATGCAGAGCTGGCACTGTGACCCACGAGTGCCAGGAGGCTGCTGGTGGGTGCAGGAGCAATCCACCCTGGTGTGGAACGGATACCAGCGTTTTAGGGCTTGTTTTGCTTCCAGAGGGAGATTTTCCATGCTGAGAATAAGGACCCTCGTCCCTGTGATCTGGTTGTCATTTAGGGCCCCGATGTTTCTCCTGCACGCAGCCGCTCCCGCATTAACATCTAATTAGCAGCAGCTTAAAAACCCCCACGCCTGAACTGCCTGAACCGGGAGGAGAAAGAAAAGGGTGAGGAATTAAAGATGCAAAAGACCTGTTAGATCATCTGGTCCTTCCTTTGGGATTGTTCCGGCGGTGTTTTGTCCAGTCTTGTTCAAAAAGTCTCCAGGGCCATTACTGCTTCCCTCAGAGGGCTGTTTCATTGTGTACCGAGAGAAACCTTCATAAATGTAAAAGCTTTATACAATTGAGGTAAAAGAAACAGATTGAGTCATTGTATTGTTCTTTGTAATCAGCTTTGCTGTTCATTAATTTCCTCCCCAAAGCCTTATTTAGGCTGGGAATCAGAGAGAAAAAGCACGTGTGAGGGATGGTGGGAACAGGCTGCCTGGCTCCGGTGGGTTCCTGTGCATCACCCTGCTCTCCCTGACTGCCTGGATGTGTTCAGACACCTCCAGGAGCCCTGGCTGCCCCTGGGCTGGGCCAAATTCAGCTGCAAAGATGGCAATAGGTTCATCCTGCAGTGGGGTCTGGTTCTTCTGGGCAGCTCCTGATGCTGGAGCTTTCTCTCTCATGTAGCTGGTTTGAAGTGACAGCACAAAAAAAGACTACAGGTGGGCATCAGCTGGTGCAGAAATGAGCAGAAAAGAGGAGGCACAATGCTCACCCTGGTGCTGCAGTGGCTCAGGGGTTTGGGAGCCGTGCCCTTGGCTGCAGGCTGTGCAGTGACACGGCATGGGACACGCAGCGTCCCTCTCTGTCCCTGACACATCAGATGCTTTTTGCTGGTGGCGTGTTCTGGGTGAGGCTTCTTTAATTAGGTCTCCCTATCCTTCCATGTCCCAGTGTGTGTTTGCTTTTTTAACCTTGCCAGCCTGCTGGATAATTTTTTCCTGTAATGTGCCTTGCTTGTTTCCCTTTCCAAACAGTGTCCTTCCTCCTCTGGTATTTCAGTGGAAGTTGTCCCTGCCCTTGGCAGGGGGGTGCAATGAGATGATCTTTAAGGTCCCTTCCAAGCCAAACCGTTCTGTTGTTATTTTCTTTCCTCCCTGTTTTTCTCCCATCCTCATCCCTAATGCTTCCCCAAATCCTCTACATCGTGTCTGGGCTCTTCCAAGGGGATGTGCTCCACACTCAGGCCAGCTGCCAGCACACCCCAAATGACATGTCCTTGTCCTTCCTGTCCTTGTGGGACACCTGGGCCACCAGCAGTGTGGTTGGTGGCCCTCAGCAGTCCCACATGCAATAAATGAGCAGCAGTGCCAGATGTTGTGCAGCCAGCTGCTGCTCCCTCTCCAGAGTGGTCCAGCCTTGGACCAGCTTTAATCCTCCCCACTGGAATACCCCAAGTGCTAATCCTGGGCTCTGCCAGAGGGAATGGGAATGTTCTAGGGAGAGCTGAGGGTGCTTTGGGGTTCTCTGGTGAGCTGGGGGGGATCCCAGCCTGTCTGAGGAGCTGAGGGAAGCTGGCTTGCCAGGAGTTTGCTGCAGCAGTGAAGGATCAGTGGCATTGCTCCAGGTGGCTGTTTGCATTTCCTGGCTGGAAATGCAGCTGCAGTTGCACAGGGGAGACAGAAGTGATTCCTGCTGTGATCCACACCGCTCCTGAGCATCTCTGCTCTTTCCACTACACCCTCCCTTGCTGTCTAGGAGCTCTGTGGGGTCTCCTGCAGCCCCCTTTCCTTGCCCCAGAGCAGCCTGTTGGCCGTGGGCGGGTGCAGAGGGAAGCTGTGGGGAATTCCCAGTGAGGAGAGCCGGGGGTGATCCTGCCAAGCCAGCTCTCCTCCCTCCCAGCCCTGCTGGAGCCTTCCCAAACATCAGCCCTGCAGCCTCCCCAGCTCTGTGCATAGGGAAGGACCTTTCTCAGGGCTGGCCTGTGGTGCTCAGAGCTCTGGAGCAGAGAATCCTGAAATTCTCAGGGCATCCTTTATTGCCCAGAACCTTTCTCAGGGCTGGCCTGTGGTGCTCAGAGCCCTGGAGCAGGGCATCCTGCACTGCTCAGGGCATCCTTTATGCTCAAAGCGCTGTTGTAATACCATTTCTGACTCCTTTTTTAACCTGATTCAAGTACAAATACCTTTATTACAAGTGTTTTCACTTTCTTTTTTCTTTCTCAGGTGGTCTGCACGGCTGTTTCACTCTCTGCTTAGCCCTTATTCAGGGGATGTTCTGCAACGCTCAGGGGGTATCCTGAGATGCTCAGAGCTTTTTTTGGGAGGGTGCCGTGCAATATTCAGAGCCCTGGATCAGGGATCCATATTGATCAGCCCTGGATCAATATTCCTTGCACTGTTTAGGGCATCCTTAATGCTCAGAGCCCTTTTTAGGAGGGAGCCCTGCAATAAATTCAGAAATCTGGATTACTCTTGTACTGTTTAGGGCACCCTTAATGCTCCAAGCCCTTCTTGGAGGTTCCTGTGGTGCTCAGGGCATGCTCAGAGCCCCGTGCCAGGGTGTCTTGTGCTGCTTGGGGTGTCCATTTCCCCTTTTGGAGCAGAGTTTTTGGGGCCCTGTCCTGGCTGGGAGCTGTGGGAGCAGGTACCCGGAGCTGTGCCGGCGCAGCCAGGGCCAGATGTTTCCCAGATGTTACTCACTTCCTGTCTGGCCTCTCCACATTTAGCTTTTTATGTACTTGTTTGTTTTGGACTACAAACAAAATAAAAAGGGTTTTTATAACCCTGTTCCCGTGGGGCTGTGAGTTCAGGATATAATCTGGAGTCTATTCACTATTGTCTCGGTCCCCCCCTTGCCCTCAGTGCCGTCCCTGGGCTCACACAGCCTCATGCTCTGCTTTTGTTAAAATCCTGTTTTTCCCACATGACGTCTTCCCTCCATGGACCATTTTTCCTTATGACCCCTTCCAGCTCCCGGGGGAGCGCTGGGAATATCCCTGGGCAGTTTGGGATGGAGGTTGGAGGAGGAAACACCACATTGCTCAGCCCCAGCCTGTTGCTGTGTTGTTAGGAGGACTCTGCAGAATACCTGACGGTGGGAAGCTCATTGCACTGGTGGGAAGCTCATTGCACTGGATATTTGCAATTATGCACTGGTGACACCCTTCAGTGCTGTCCCTGGGCTCACACAGCCTCATGCTCTGCTTTTGTAAAAATCCTTTTTTTCCCACATGACATCTTCCCCCCACAGACCATTTTTCCTTATTTATTTATTTATTTATTTATTTTAAATTTATTTCCTTAATTTTTTTAATTTTTTCCTTTATTTTTTACCGTTCCCCTTCCAGCTCGCAGGAGAGCACTGGGAATATCCCTGGGCAGTTTGGGATGGAGGCTGGAGGAGGAAACACCGCATTTCTCAGCCCCAGCCTGTTGCTGTGTTGTTAGGAGGGCTCTGCAGAATACCTGAGGGTGGGAAGCTCATTGCACTGGTGAGAAGCTCATTGCACTGGATATTTGCAATTATCCACTGCTGACACTCCTCAGTGCTGTCCCTGGGCTCACACAGCCTCATGCTCTGCTTTTGTAAAAATCCTGTTTTTCCCACATGACATCTTCCCCCCACAGACAGTTTTTCCTTTTTTTTTTTTAATTTTTTAAAATTTATTTCCTTATTTTTAAAATTATTTCGTTATTTTTAAATTTTTTTCCTTTATTTTTTCCCATTCCCCTTCCAGCTCCCGGGGGAGCACTGGGAATATCCCTGGGCAGTTTGGGATGGAGGCTGGAGGAGGAAACACCACATTGCTCAGCCCCAGCCTGTTGCTGTGTTGTTAGGAGGGCTCTGCAGAATACCTGTGGTGACACCCAGCATCCCGCTGGATTGCCTTTTTGAGGAATTGTAACTACTTTGCCTCACTGAGGATGCTTATAGAGTGAAACAGCTGTGTAGACCACCTGAAAAAGGAAAAAGAAAGTGAAAACACGTGAAATAAATGTGTTTGTACTTGAATCATGTTGAAAAAGCAGTCAGGAATGGTATTACAAAAGGGAATTAGGGGTAGAGTGGATGAAAAAAATTATCTAAAAGTATTGTTTTGGCATGCCAGGAAGTTCTGGTCATCGCTGTAACAAAGCCGTGGACTTTTTCTCTCTGGAAAAGATGAGGATCAGAATCTGTTTGGTGGATGCTCCTCTCCCTGTCCCCCTGGATGTGGGGGCATCCACTGTAACACCAGCCTGGCTCAAACAAAATGAACCTGGCAGCTTCCCTTCCAAATGTGTGTGTTCAGCTCTTTCTGCTCTCCTCACACTTCATTTATATTTTTTTTTTTCTGCCTGTTGGGGTTAAGGCCCCTTTTCCTCTTTTCTTTCTCCTTCGCTCTTAATTGCCTGTTAAATAATTTAAATATTTAGGACTAAAGGGCTTCAATTATCCATTAATTTACATTAGTAATTTATATATCAGGCTGAATGGACACACTGTTAGTGTAATGGCTCCCTGTGGACTGGCAGCAAGGGGGCTGCAGTGCATTTTCCTGGAAGCATGGATGTTTCCTTACACCTCCCAGCCTGGATGTCAAGCGTGTGAGAGGGACCCCTGCTCTGGGGTCTGGGGTCTCATCTCCTTGGGATGGAGGTGTTTGGGTTTCCAAGGAGCATTTTTGGGGTTTTTTTCAGGTTTAACTGTGCCTGCAGGGGGTTGGATATGTTGTGTGTTGGTGGAAGCATGGAATGGTCTGGATTGGAAGGGGCCTTCAAGGGATTTTCCTGCCACTATCTCGGGTTGCTCCAAGCTCTGTCCAACCTGGCCTGGGACACTTGCAGGGATGGGACAGCCACAGCTCCTCTGGGCACCCTGCCAGGGTGTCCTCTGGTCTCACAGGGAAGAATTCCTTCCCAATATCCCGCCCTGCCCTCTAGCAGTGTCCTGGCACTCCATGCCCTTCTCCAAAATCCCTCTCTAAAGAAGGAGTCAGGGCTCTTCATTTCTCGGTCTCAAGGTTGTTTATTTTATCTTATCTATAAAAAAGTTTCTCCTGCCCGGCTGAGGTCAGCTCACCAAGACAGTCCAGGCACTTTGCCTGCCCCCAGGGCGGTGTTATGTCTTTTTATACTAAAAACTACATGTACAATGTTTACAATTACTTCCCAATACCCATCACCTATGTTAGACAGTGAGCTTCTGCTCTAAACCAATCTGTAAGTGCCAACATCACAGCAGAAGATGGAGGCCAAGAAGAAGGAGAAGGAGAAAGGCTGGATATGCCCAGATCCCTCCATCTTGCCCCCTGAACCCCCATTCTAAAAACCCCAAAATCTACTTTTCCACCCCGTGATAACTTCACTAATATTCTATTTAAACTGTTGTGGCTTGCAGATCTTCATACAAGGTTGGTAACTTGCTCCACGGGTCATAATCAAACCCACAGGGGCATCTTGGGCTCTGTGCCAGGGTCTGTGAGCCCCCTGGCAGGGGTCTGGGCTGCTCAGGACAGCCAGAGGGATGTCCTGGGTCCTGACACCTCTCCAGCCCTCTTGGAGCCCTTTCAGGCACTGCAAGGGGCTCTGAGCTCTCCCTGGAGCCTCCTCCAGGCTGAACAGCCCCAGCTCTCCCAGCCTGGCTGAACACAAGAACCTCCCTGAGCAGGGACAGGGTTCATTTGGGAGGTGCAGCACAGGGCTTGGGGGGCTTCCTGAGGCCAAGCCCCTGGCAGAGCTCTCTGTGGGTGCTTTGGGGATGCCAGGAAGCAGATCCAGGCATGGGTTTAGCCTTGGAGCCCAGTGTCCCCAGGCCAGTGCCAACTGGCTCTTCCCCCAGGATGGGGATGGGGCAGCACCTTTTTCCTGCTTTCAGAAAATGTCTGGGGAGGATTTGGGGGTTTTCAAGTGCTTGTACACGTTTGGTTTGAACCCAACCCAGTCCCCACCAGTGCTGGGCTGGCTGAAAGTCCTGGTGACAAGTCATTGCCAGTGGAATCCTCAGGATTCCATCCCTGGTGGGCTTAGGAATCAGGGGCAGTGTGAAAAACGCCCATCACTTGTTTTTAAAATTTTAGAAGTTTAATAGTACTAAAATGGTTATAAAAATAATAATATAATTAGAGTGATAATAATTTGGACAATTTGGATTAGGACAATAGGAGACAATAAATACAAAGAGCTACAGACGTCTGGGTACCTTTTCTGGGCAAAATAAACTCCAAAAAGGCCCCACGTTAACAGAGGATTAACCCTTAAAAGCAACAGCCTGTTGCATATTCATGCACCTCATCCATGATGCATCAATTCCATTCAAACACAGGATTCTGTCTGGGCAGTGTCAGCTTCTGCCTTTGAATCCTGACTGAGTCTTCAGGGCTGAGCAAGGTGGGAAGAACTCGATAATGGAGCAATAAATTCTCTTTCTCTGAAGGATTTGGGTGTCCTGTGACTGCTGTCTGGTGCAAGTCCTTTTAAAAAAAGTATCTTACATAGCATAGTTTCTATTTTAACATTTTGTTATAACCTAAAACTATATTAACACACTACTTAAGACAATTAATACAGCATCACTTCCTAACATAACACATACAATATTAATTTGAAAATTTGCGAAAAGCCAGTCAGAAAATACTCATTTTTCACAGGCTGCAGGGCAGGGCAGAGAGGCCATTCAGGGATCCGGGGATGGGTGAATGGGAGCCGAGCTGCGGCCCCGCCCGGAGCTCCCGGGGCTGGCCGGGAGCAGAGGTCGCTCAATGACTCCCATTACCCGCAGCACGGCCCCCGTGGTTAAAGCAATTAGTGCCAATCGTTTATGGAAATGCAGCCGCTGCGGGACAGCCGGGGGAAAAGGGCCGGCTGGTGGGCACCGGGATTTTTCCCTGCTTTTTCCATGACGTTCAGTATTGGGTCACCCTTTGCCCTTGCTGCCTTGAGAGTTTGTGGGTACCTGGAAGCCCAGGATGCTGCAGAGGGATGCCCAATGTCACTCACTCGGGGTCACTAAACGTGGTTGTGTTTGAGGGTCTCCAGGATGAGAATCTTGACTCCATGTTTCAGAAGGCTGATTTATTATTTTATGATATCTATTATATTAAAAGAAAATGATATATGAACACTATACTAAAAGAAAGAAAGGAAACATCACAAAGCTAAAAAAGAATGATAATAAAAAACTCGTAACTACTCCGAGCTTCAACACAACTCAGCTATGCTGGTCATCAAGTAGGAACAATTCACATGAGGCCAATCAAAGATGTACTTTTCAGTAAACTGTCTTTACACTGCATTCTACAACTATCAGATAGTTACTGTTTACATTTAGTTTCTGAAGCCTCTCAGCTTCTCAAGTGAAAAATCTTAGCGAAAAGATTTTCATAAATTATGTCAGTGACACCCAGGATTGCACAGAGGGATGCCCAGTGTGGGGTGTCACTCACTCGGGGTCACTAAATGTGGTTGTGTTTGAGGGTCTCCAGGATGAGGGAAGAGATGAGAATCTTGACTCCATGTTTCAGAAGGCTGATTTATTATTTTATGATATATATTATATTAAAAGAAAATGATATATGAACACTATACTAAAAGAAAGGAAACATCACAAAGCTAAAAAAGAATGATAATAAAAAACTCCGAGCTTCAACACAACTCAGCTATGCTTGGTCATCAAGTAGGAACAATTCACATGAGGCCAATCAAAGATGTACTTGTCAGTAAACTGTCTTTACACTGCATTTACAACTATCAGATAGTTACTGTTTACATTTAGTTTCTGAAGCCTCTCAGCTTCTCAAGTGAAAAATCTTAGCGAAAAGATTTTCATAAATTATGTCAGTGACACCCAGGATTGCACAGAGGGATGCCCAGTGTGGGGTGTCACTCACTCGGGGTCACTAAAGGTGGTTGTGTTTGAGGGTCTCCAGGATGAGGGAAGAGATGAGAATCTTGACTCCATGTTTCAGAAGGCTGATTTATTATTTTATGATATCTATTATATTAAAAGAAAATGATATGTTAAAATGATACTAAAAGAAAGAGGGAAAGGAAACATCAGAAAGCTAAAAAAGAATGATGATTAAAAACTGCTGCAGAGGAATTCTCAGTGTTTCTGCCCTCAGAGGTGCCCCTGAGCCCTACAGGAGCCATTCCACTGCTGTGCCTGGCAGGTCCTGCACCCACCAGAGCCATGCTCAGCTTCTGGAGATGCTCAGCGTGTTTGTCACCGAATTCAACATGCCAAACTTCGTTTTACTTGTCAGCATTGTGTATTTTGAAGGTCAACTTTTATCAATACCTTGGGGTCTCAAGGCATTGGTATCAATATCAGAGGAGAGAGGATGGTGTGGGAGGAAGTGTTGGCTTGTTGCAGCATCAGCAGGGATGCTTCCAGGGGAGTCTCACCTACACAGGGTGGCACAGACCCCCAAAATTCGGGCATTTCCAGCCTGGTACCCATGCTGAGACAAAAAGGATGCTTGTGGGAGTTTGGGCCACCTAGGAGTTTAGTTTGGAAAGTGTGTGCCAGCAGGAATGTGTGTGCCAGAGGACAAAAGGAGGAAAGAGAAGCTTGGTGGTGTGGGAGCATAGGCTCTGTCCAGAGAAGAAAAGGTGGAAATTCCCAGTGGTGAGAAAGGAAGAAACCTGTGGCGACACAGGGTCCAGTGGAATTGAAATGCCAGCGAGGGGAGGAGGGTGCCAAACAACACTAGGAAGCTCCTGAAGGCTCCCCACCTCGCTGGAAATGGAGCCTGAGGGGAAAAGGCTTTGTTTTTTGTGGGAGTTTCCTTCCGTGCTCCCCAGAAAAACCCCCAAACCTCATGGTCTTTATCAAGCCGCAGCTTTTTTTTCTCTGTGTTAAAGCAGGTGTGAGGTGCTGGGAGCCCAGCTGGCTGTGGGGTTTAGAGGGAAAGGAATAAAACTAATCAAGGTAATGGCTAAAATCCTTTTGCCACTGGCTGGACACCTTTCTTTGTGCCACAGAGGGGAAGCCACGATGGGCTTGATGTACCTGCCCCCATCCCACCTGCTCCTGGCTTCAGGGATCAAATCCTAGCCCAGAAAAGGGGATGGGGAAGCCTTGTCATCTAAGCTAGTCTCACTGGTGGTTTGGGGGCTTATTCTTTAATAAGGATATTGCTGAAAGAGGGGGGAGAGAGAGGAAAATCTTAATATTTGACATTCAGCATCAGCAGGGATTATTTTTTTTTCCTTAAATCTTTTTCTATCCCTGTTTCTCCCCCTCCCCCCATTTTTTTTCCTTCTGTTTTCCCCCGCAGTAAAACGAGAAGGGAAGGAAAGGGCAGAGAAAGGACAACAAAAAGCAAAATATTTCCAGCCTCCATTTGTGATGACTATTTCGTTGTTGTCGGGGTTTTTTTTTTATCATAGCAACAAATCTGAAAGATTAAGGGCAACTTTAAAGACTGTTTAATAAAGGGACCTTAATCAGCCTCTCCTGTGATGTTCCTCCCCCAGCTGAATTAATGGGGAATTTGAGGCACGGAGTGGACCTTTTCTCTACTTGTTCTTTTTTTTTTTTTTTTTTTTGTGATTAAATAATAATATTAATAATAACATGGTGATGAAAATGATTTCAAGCCAGGGCAGCGTTGCTGGCAGCGCCTCCCTGGGCTGGGCTGGAGGGCGGGAGGTGATGCTGGGGTGGCTCCGGTGGCACAGGGAGCCCCGGGAGCTGCAGGAGAGGGATGCTGCTCCCAGCCCACGCCTGCCACCGAGCGAGCTGCGGGAGAAGAGTGGGAAAAGCGTCGGGAAAAGTAGGGCAGCAGCTGGTGAGGGGCTGCAGAGAGAGAGAGGCTGGCTGGAGGCGGCGGGGAGCGTCCTTCCAGCCAGCCTTGGTGGCTTCCCGGGAGGAGAGAGTGGGTGAGAGAAAGACAAAAAGGATGGGTGGAAAAAAAAACCCCTCCTAAAACCAAACACAACCATCCCCCCCAGCTTTCTGTTCCTTTTGTACTGCTCTTCCCTTCTTTGCTGCCTCAACTTTTTGCTTTACCTTGTTCGGCTTCCTTGGGGTGGGATGTGCTCAGCCGCCTCCTGGATTTTGGGACTGAAGTGCCACCACCCAGGAGTACCAAACCCTGTGAGCCACTTTTAGAGGGCCTGGCTGGGCTGTCCCCACCTCGATGGGGTGCTCAAAGGTTGAAATTTTCCCCCCTCCAGCCCGTGGTCCTGTGGGATGTGCATACCCAGGGAGGGATGCCCGGTGGGCAGCAGAGCATCCCTCTCTTCCCAAGGAGCACCGGGAGGTTCACAGCCTTTCTCACTGCTGCTGCTGCTGTTTTAAAGTCACTTTTTGTGCCCAAAGTCGCCTCCAGATTTGCACGTTCAGGGGAAAAAAAGCAAGCCCACCCATTGCAAAACAGCCTCCTGAAAGTTGCACTCTCAAGGGGAACGCTGGGGAATTTACATTTTGAAATATGTATGTAATTTGGGTGAAGGGGAAATCGCTCTCTGTCTGCAAAACCGTGGACTTTTTTTCTCCCAGAGTTAGCATTTTTCCAAACTGCAGTGCTCAGTTGAACAGGAGACCCTTTTTTAGAATCATTTTTTTATTCCCTTCTCTGTGTTTTCCAAGGAGAGCTCGCAGCTTCCAGTTGGAGTTTGCTGCAGCTTGAAGGATAATTAATAATTCTTTGGACTTTCTGGTGTTAACCAGGGCAACAAGTCCCTGTTTGTTCCTTGTTTTCTTCTCCCTTCTCTCTTTTCTTGTTGAAATGATTATTCTTTTCACAACAGGAGCCCAGCACACGCCGTCCATGTGAATAAACAGCGCCTTACTGCCTTCTCCGCTGCTGGGGCTTTCCTTTCATGGGCCAAAGCAAATAAATAAAAAGTTCATATAATTATTATATCCATTAAAAACAACGTTGTAGCTCAGTAAACAGAACAAACTCGACAAGAGGACCGTGACAATGGAATTAAAATAGCACAAAGGGAAGTGTCTGTGCCCGTAACAAGAACGAGCGCTAGATGAAATTTGGAGATAGTTTTCCAACAAAACTGCTTCCCTGAAGGGAATGTATAAAACAGCACAAAAGAAGCCAGCACAATAGAGTGTAACAGGGATTTGCTGCATAATTCCTGCTCCTTTTTTTCCTTTCTTTCTTTATTTTTTGATTTGAATTCACTCTGTTTTCCGTGGGTATTTACGGGGATCCGCGCGGCTCCTGGCACCACTAAAAGCAGAAATGAGGAACAATTTACACCAATCTGCCTGTGTCGTGTTGTAAATCCATTTAATGAAAAATGAAGAGATTTTTACCATAAGGGATCTCAGCTGTTTACACTTCTCAGGAGGCTTCTCCTTTGATTATCATAATCATAAAGATAAACAAAAGAGTAGTGGCTCCATAAATACTCCAGTGTAATGCATGGCCAACAAGATAAATCTCTCTCCAGCTGCCAGGATGGGAGGTGCTGCCAGAGCCTGGGTGTTTCTCCTCTGGGGATTGGGTTGGAATTTGGGTTGGACTCTCAGCTGAGGCTGGCAGGGGCACAGAGGTGCTGTGGTGGGATGCCCAGGATGCTGCAGTGGGATGTGTAGGGATGCTGAGGTTGGATGCCCTATGTGAGATCACCCTGCCTCAGTTTACCTCTCAGGCTGCTTTGCAAAAACCTGAGCTGAGGATTTAGCTGAAAAGTCAATTTGTTTTAATAATTATTAATAAAAGTGAGGTGGCTTTTGATCAACAAGGCTGTTGCAATGCAGAAATATCTGTGGGGCTGCCCAGCTCCTCCTTCCCACCCCTTTTCTCAGCACGGACTTTGCTTTCTTTATTCCTTTCCCTGTCCCCATGCAGTCCTGGTTTAATAAAGGTATGCAGCCAGGGAGGCCAGCTGCAGGCTCTTCCTTTAGCTGGGAGAGGAGGAATCTGCTTATTTATTTTTTTTTCTTTCTTTCTTTCCAAGGGTGTAATTAGGGCTGGCTGGATGCACCCCCTCATTACCCAGGCTGGGGAGGAATGCTCTCTAATTATAAAGTTTGCCTGTCGCCGGGCAGGAGGGACAGGAGGGACTTGTAACCCGCTGGGAAATGCCTGTCTGTCCTGGGAAATGCCTGTCTGTCCGTCCCTCTCGGGCTGGGTGGGCTCTGGGAGGAGCTGGAGGCACTGGGATGGAGGGATGGGGCTGGATGGGGCCAGGTTTGGCAGGAAGGGACTGGAAGAGGGCAGCCAGTGGAGGAAAAGGAGCCAGTTGTCAGGCAGAGATGCTTGGGAGAAAGGTTAAGTGGTTTTTTCCAGGTTTAGTTATTAATAAGAGTGGTGAGAATGGAGAGGCCAGATGCAGATTCCAGCTGCTTTTCCTGGCTGGTGGGAGCAGGACGGGGTGGGCTCCAGTTTTTTGGGGGGCCAGAGAGGTAGAACAGCACCTTCTGCACACCCCTGGGCACAGCAGCACCCTGGGGGCTGGGTTTCTGTGCAGAATTACCAAGCTTGGGGGCACGAGGGTGGTCACCCCACAAGTGCAGCATCCCCGTGGGTTTTTCAGCTCAAAATCCAGCCTGGAGGTGGGATAGGCTCATGGAATGTTTTGGGTTGGAAGAGAACTTTAGAGATTGTGGGTCTCCAACCCCCACCAGAGCAGGGGGCTCCAGGCTCCATCCAGCCTGGCCTGACACTTCCAGGGATCCAGGAGCAGCCACAGCTTCTCCAGGCAATCTGTGCCAGGGTGCCACCACCCTCACAAGGAAGAACAACTTCCAGAAATTTCCTTCCTTTCGCTTTGAACCCGAATGAACCCGGGTGCTGGGTACCACTGGTTATCCCGAAGGTTCCACGCTCAGCTCTGTGGCTTCTGCTGGCAGCTTGGGGCTGTCCCCTCCCGGGAGGGAGAGGTTAATGAGCCACACTGAGTTAATGAGGCCGGGGCTTACATCAGCCAGCTGCAGCCCTGGGGACCTGTTACATTCCCTGCATCTCACACTCAGCACTTCCCAGCCTGTGTCTGAGCAATCCCGGGCTGCTGAAGGCACGGGGGTTTGTGGGGTCTGTGTGAGGAGGCAGCAGGGAGAGAGCTGGATGTGGGTGCCTTCAGATCTCCCAAACCCATGCTCAGTTCCATCCTGCATCTTGGGTTGTCCTCTGTTGGAATTCAGGACGTCCCTCTGGCTGTCCTGAGCAGCCCAGACCCCTGCCAGGGGGCTCAGAGACCCTGGCACAGAGCCCAAAAATGCTCCTGTGGGTTTGATTATGAGCCGTGGAGCAAATTACCAACCTTGTATGAAGATCTGCAAGCCACAACAGTTTAAGTAAAATGATAGTGAATTTATCACAAGGTGAAAAAATAGATTTTGGGGGTTTTTAGAATGGGGCTTCAGGGGGGTAAGATAGATGAATCTGGGCATGTCCAGCCTTTCTCCTTCTTCTTCTTCTTCTTGGCCTCCATCTTCTGCTGTGATGTTGGCACTGTTGGATTGGTTTAGAGTAGAAGCTCACTGTCTGACATAGGTGATGGGTATTGGGAAGTTATTGTAAATATTGTACACGTAGTTTTTAGTATAAAAAGATAATACTGCCCTGAGGGTGTCAGAGTGCCTCTGTCTGACCTGCTGAATGGACCTCAGCAGGTCAGGAGAAAGAATTTTATAGATAAGAAACAATAAACAACCTTGAGAATGAGAACTGAAGGGCCCTGACTCCTTCTTCAACCTCCAGGCTGAGAAAAGAGACTTTCTAAAATATCTCAGGGTCACTGTGACCAGCAACAGTCCTCCTTTCCCCCTGCTGTGTCTCCAGTGGGGTGGAACTCCTGGGAAGGGGCTTGGTGTGGCACTGCTCCACCTCATGGAGACTTTGCCTTTGAAGGTGCCACCTGCTGCTGGCACCTCCTCAGAGATGGTGCTGCCTGTTGGGGCCCCCCTGTGTGTGTGTGGGAGGCAGAGCAAGGGTGAGGAGGGGATGCTTGGGGAAGAGAGGATGATGTGTGGAGGAGGAAGATGCTCAGGGTGCTTTTAGGAGGGGAAGTTTGGCGGGGGGGGGGTGTCACCAGTGTATGCAAAGTTGTTCCAAAGGCAGCCTGTGATGGAAGCCCATGGGAATAGGACAGGTTGGTGATGCCAGTTCCCCCTGAGCTGGAGAACAACTTAACCTTTCCCCCAAGCATCTCTGCCTGACAACTGGCTCCTTTTCCTCCACTGGCTGCCCTCTTCCAGCAGCTTCACACTCCCTTCCTGCCAAACCTGGCACCATCCAGCCCCATCCCTCCATCCCAGTGCCTCCAGCTCCTCCCAGAGCCCACCCAGCCCGAGAGGGATGGACAGACAGGCATTTCCCAGGACAGACAGGCATTTCCCAGCGGGTTCCAAGTCCCTCCTGTCCCTCCTGAGCTCAGGGACGGACTGGGATGTGTGGGATGCCTTTGTGTCCCAGCAGGGATGCCCTGAGTCAGGCAAGGAGCCATGCCATGGCTCCAGTGTCCCAATTTGCTGGAGCTGAAATGGCAACAGCACTAATCTCTAAGTGAGCCTGTTCATACATTCCCCCTGGAGGCAAGAGGAGGGGGGATTTGGGGTGGGGGGACAGCCCCACTCCAGCCTTCCAGACACCTCCTGGAGCCCAGCTGGTGGCTGGAGCATCCCCTCCATCTCTGTCTCAGGAGCCAGAGCCATTCCCATCCCTGCTGGAGGATTGGGAAGGCACATGACTCCTCCTGTGGTGCTGCAGATAAGCTGTCATCTATTTTTTTTCATTTCTCCAGGAGGATTTTAACCCACCTGGCAGGTTTAACTCTTCCCTGCCAGGCCTTCCCAGGAGCCCTGAGGCACTCAGGGATGTGGAGAGGTGGAGGCAGAAGGGGTTAAGCATCCACAGCCACCGAGATTTAGCTGGAGAAACCCAGGCATCCCAGCCTAATCCCTGCATCCTTCCATGGCTTCCCTGCCTGCCTGGGACCTGCAGGAGGGAGGGGTGGCCGTGGGTGATGGGCAGCCACTAATGCTCCTGTAATCTTCCAAATATTTGGAGGGATAACAATTGCAGGAGGGAGGATTTTAACGCTTTCCTGGGGAGGTTTGCTTGGCCATTGCTGCAGGGGGAGTTGCTTCCTGGGCTCTCCATCCTTGGTGCCACGTGTTTGGGGTGATGGAGGGGGGGGGGTTAAAGCTGGATCCCACCCCGGCGCTGCTCCTTTTGGGAGGGTGAGGTGGGTTTGGGGCCGTGGGTCTTGACAAAGTTGCAAAGGCTGGCGGCAAACATCTGCAAATCACCCCCCAGGGAACAGATGCTGCAGATAATCCAGCTCAGCCCCAGCAGATTAAAATGTGTGCTGAGGGATGGGGAGAGGAAAAGAAGTGCCTGTTCCCCTCCTCCCTTTTCCTCTCTTTGCTCCTACTACAGGCTTCAGGATTTGGTCCCGTGGGTTGAGCTGGGAGCTGCCCCCTCTTTTTTGTCTCTCCCTGCCCACAAACAGCTCCAGAACACCCAAAGTGCCCCAAAGTCGTGTGAGATTGTGGGATGGTGACAGCCTGAGACTTCCAAAAAAAAAACAACCCCAGAAGAGATCTGGGAAGCAGGCACCCACCTCCAGCAGGAAGGAGGGAAGCCAGCAGATGGGAACCCCCTGCAGACGTCTGCCAGGGAGATGATTACAGGCGGCGGAGCGCGCTCTCAAATATTTATTAGTTTGTCACTGCTGGGAGTTTTATTGCTGGTGTGATTGCAGGACTGGAAATCCCGGCTGTGCAGGGCTCCTTTCCTGCTTTCCCATGCAAAAACATCTCCCCTGCCTGCTGCTCCTGCGGGTCACTGGGCCACAGTGTCACCTGGGGTGGCACCAGAGCCGCCGTGGCCTCTGCAGGCGGTGGAGTTGCACCCCTGGGAAAGTGCCTTCTTCTGGGTTTTGCAGTTGTTGCTGGGCAGTCAGGGCACACAGCAGCAGCAGTTGTTCCTGCACAAGCAGCGTGTTCCTCCCCCCAGTGTGGATTTTTTGGGGGGCCCCCGTGAGTGCCGGCAGAGGCAGAGGTTTCCCATGCGGCGGGTGGCAGCGGGGATGAAAGGCTGGCTTGATGGCTTGTGATAAATGTGCCCAGCATGCTTCTCCTCCCTTTTCTCATCCAAAGTCCCCCTTGTTCCTATGCCTTAATTCTTCCCCGGTGTGTTTAAATAGCAGTGAGCATTTCATGCTGGAGGAAAACGCCCTGCCCAGCTGCAAATGTTTTTTTCCCAGCTAATTTCTGAATGGAAAAATCACCCTCCCCCTTGATTTGCTCCTATCCATGAGTCTGGGGAATCTGTGGGGTTTGGGCTCACTGGCATGGCCCCAGTTGTGAGTCTGCCATGAAGAACCAACCCATCATCCTTTTCTCCTGTCTCCTGTTAGAGCTGCTTTTTTGGCCCCAGATCTTTCCTGAAGAGAAACAAAAGATCCCTCAGCTGTCTCGAGTTTGCAGGACTTAAACCTTCCCAATGTGCTCCTGGCTTGAAAGGTTCAGGTGTTTTGGGTTCAAACCTTAAACCCAGCAGGTTTTTGTAGCCACCAAAAGCAGGTGTTGGATCTAGTTGGTGACACCATCCTATTCCACCTTCATGCCCAAAATCACTGTGCCCATGTGGAGAAGAACCTTGAAATTCTTATTTGGGCAGAGCCCCTCTTGGAGCCGGGTCTGGATGGGATTTTTGGTACCACCAAGCTGTCTCAGCCCCAAGCATTGTTCTGTGGGCTCAAGTGGCTCCACTGCAGCCTTCCCCCTTCCCATGCAGATGATCCCAGTGAGTCACAAATCCTGCCTCCTGTTAGAGCTGCTTTTTTGGCCCCAGATCTTTCCTAGCCAGAAACAAAAGATCCCTCAGCTGTCGTGAGTTTGCAGGACTTAAACCTTCCCAACATGCTCCTGGCTTAAAAGGTTCAGGTGTTTTGGGTTCATACCTTAAACCCAGCAGGTTTTTGTAGCCACCAAAAGCAGGTGTTGGATCTAGTTGGTGACACCATCCTATTCCACCTTCATGTCCAAAGTCACTGTGCCCATGTGGAGAAGAATCTTAAAGACTCAGCATTTATTTGGGCAGAGCCCCTCTTGGAGCAGGGTCTGGATGGGATTTTTGGTGCCACCAGGAGTGTCTCAGCCCCAAGCATTGTTCTGGGGGCCCAAGTGGCTCCACTGCAGCCTTCCCCCTTCCCTTGCAGATGATCCCAGTGAGTCACAAATCTGGATTTTCATCCCCATCCGGCCGTGACTCATCCCCTCCCAGCTCCTCTTGGATGACCTAAAGTCTTGTTCAGCATCACCAAAGCGGTGATGAGGTGGGAGAAAACATATCCTTGGTGCTGACTGTTGGAGAAGGATCTCTCCTCCTGGCCTGTGGTTTTGGATCAGGGCCATGAGCACTTTGGGGTGTCACCTCCACAGGGGAAGATCCTTCCAAAAACTGGCTTTTGAGGATACCTGTGCTCATTCCCAGCTGCCAGGCCCAGGTCTGACTTTGCCACAGGGATGCAGGGAGCATCATATCAGGGAGGTTTGCACACAAGCCTGTGAGTGAAGTTTTGTTGGCTGCCTCTGCTGCCAGTTCGATTATCTCCTGCCAGCCCCCCTTGCCAGGGAATTTAGAGCCATGGCATCAAAGTGGTTTTTGAAATTAACCAAAAAAGAAAAACAACACACAAACAACAGAACAACAACCCAGCGGATGAAAAATTGATTAGCAGGTTAAAAAAGAGATGTTTGCTGCTGTGACAGGTGAAAGGCTGCTCAGCAGGAGCAGTGGCCTGATGGTCACAGGGAGCAGTGTGGGATTTTGTTGCCAAGATTTTGTTCAGGGTGGGGGTCACACACCTTGGCATTCCTTGTCTCCCTGCCTGCCACAAGGCCTGGGAAAATTACAGGTCTGCAAATGAGATGGGGAAGGAAATAACCAGCAGCAGAGAGGTGGGGAAGAGCCAGAGAGAGAGAGAGAGAAATTAGCCCAGAGTTTAATTCATTGTTTCCAAAAGAGCAGTTAATGGATTATGACAAATGTCCTACCGCTCTCCCTTAGTGCTGTGTTAAATGGAAATGGAAAGTCAATTTTCCTAAATGGATTTTAAACGACTGACCTCGTGCTTTTTTTTTTTTTTTTTTTCTTTTTTTTTTCCCTCACCGATTTTTGCTCAGGAGGAAGCCTGGTCATCCTGTTTTCTTGGTGCATCTGATTATATTTTTTTTCTCCTCCTCCTCCTCCTCCTCACAGCTTGGGATTCTGATTCTCCCCATGCAGCACCACTGCTTGCCAAGGGTGATGGAGGGAGTGGGCTCCTTTCTTCTCCCTGCCAGCTCTGGAGATGTTATCGTGGGGCTGGGGATATTTACTCTTTTCCTGCACGCTGCAGTGCCTGGAGTTGAGAATCACAGCTCTGGCTGAGGGAAGAGAGGAGGAGGAAAAGCTCATAACTCCTTTGAGTGTAAAGAAAAGCCTCGAGATGTGACCTGACTGCTAGTGAGATTCCCAGGAACAACAGGTTAAGCAGCAGCATCCCTGTGCACCTGTGGGGGGGTTCTTTATTACTCCTGTGATATTTGGGGTTGATCTTTATGGGCTGGAAACGAGTCTCCTGCAGATGATGCTCAGCTTCAGTCAGAGTATCTTCCCAAGCTGCTGCTGGGAATGAGGCACCCTGGAGCTCCCACTCCTAAGGGATAACATTCCTTAGGCACAAGAGCACAAGATTTTTCTTGGCCTGGCCTGAGCAGACACGACCTCCGGTTGTTTTTGCATTTAGATGGCTTTTGAAAGCAAACAAGCAGGAATGTGGAGCTCCCCAGGGCACAGCCCCACGTTTTCTGGGATACTGGGAATCCTGGTGGCACCTTTGGGTGATGTTCTCTGGAGGTGGCTGGGCTGGAAGCAATTGCTCACTTGTTGGGTGATGCTGAAATCCAAGTGTTAGCAGGGGGTGAGATCCCAAATGCAGCTCCAGTGAAGGTGTGGATGGCTGAGATTTGTGCTGGGGACCTGGTCAGCATTCCCAGAACGAGCCCTGCCAGCATTTTGCTTGGAGCATGCCCGTGCATTCCTCAGGGCTGTGAGGAGGAGGCATGGGGTGGGGGGACACCAGCCCTTTTGGACCCTCTCTGTGTCCCCATCACTAGCCACAGACCTGGCTTTGTTTTGCTTTCTCCTTGCAGTGTCCTCTAGTGAGATCACCCAGGTTTTGGGCTTGGGGTATAGGGGGACCTATAGATGGGGACCTAGTAATCAGGTGAAACAGGACTGATCCCACAGCTCTGGGTTGCTTTCACAGAATCACTGGGTTGGAAGAGACCTCCAAGATCGAGTCCAACCCAGCCCCAACACCTCAACTAAACTGTGGCACCCAGTACTGTCGGGATCATTAGCTTGTCAGCGTGACCCCGAGAAAAGTTTGAAAGTCTCTTTTCCCAGCCCAGCACTTAAAGAAGGAGTCAGGACTCTTCATTTCTTGGTCTCAAGGTTGTTTATTTTGTCTTATCTATAAAAAATTTTTCTCCTGCCCTGCCGAGGTCAGCTTACCAAGACAGTCCAGGCACTCTGCCTGCCCCCAGGGCAGTGTTATGTCTTTATACTAAAAACTACCTGTACAATGTTTACAATTACTTTCCAATACCCATCACCTATGTCAGACAGTGAGCTTCTACTCTAAACCAATCTGTGAGTGCCAACATCACAGCAGGAGATGGAGGCCAAGAAGAAGAAGAAGGAGAAAGGTGGATACACCCAGTTCTCTCCATCTTGCCTCCTGAACTCCCATACAAAAACCCCAAAATCTACTTTTCCACCCCGTGATAACTTCACTAGTATTCTACTTAAACTGTTGTGGCTTGCAGATCTTCATACAAGGTTGGTAATTTGCTCCGTGGGTCATAATCAAACCCACAGGGGCATTTTGGGCTCTGTGCCAGGGTCTCTGAGCCCCCTGGCAGGGGTCTGGGCTGCTCAGGACAGCCAGAGAGATGTCCTGGCTCCTGACACAATACCACATCCAGTCTTTTTTAAACACACCCGGGGATGGTGACTCCACCCTGGGCAGACAATTCTAGTACTTTATCAATTATTCCTAATATCCAACCTATATTTCCCTTAGTGCAGGTTAAGACTGCGTCCTCTGGTTCTGCCAGCTGCTGCTTTGCTGTTTTTGCTTTCCCACCTCTCCTCGTGTGCTGTTGCCACCCTGTGTGTGTTCAGGGCAAGGAGGCAGCAGTGTGGAGGGGGCCGTGGGGCAGCTGCTGAGGCTGTGTGTGTCCCGGCAGGGCTGGAGTACAGCGATGTGCTGCCCGAGTCGTTCCCGTCGGCGCCGGCCGAGACGCTGCCGCACTTCCTGCGCGAGCCGCAGGACGCCTACATCGTCAAGAACAAGCCCGTGGAGCTCGTGTGCCGCGCCAACCCCGCCACGCAGATCTACTTCAAGTGCAACGGAGAGTGGGTCAACCAGAACGACCACGTCACCAAGGAGAGCCTGGACGAGGTCACCGGTGAGCAAAGCCACCCTCTGCCCTCCTTGTCTCACTGCTTTCTAAGCCCCTTTTCACTCTTGGCACATTGAATTTGCAGGTAACCCTGATGAGAGGATTACCTGCAAATAAGGAGTGACTCCGACTCCATGTTCTTGGAAGGCTAATTTATTATTTTACTATACTATATTATATTAAAGAATACTATACTAAAGAATGCAGAAAGGATACAGACAGAAGGCTCAAAAGATAATAATGAAAACTCCTGACTCTCTCCAGAGTCCCGACACAGCTGATGGTGGTTGGTCAGTAAGTCAAAACAATTCATATGAACCAAATTAAACAACCACCTGTTGGATAAACAATCTTCAGACCACATTCCAAAGCAGCAAAACACAGGAGAAGCAAATCAGATAATTCTTGTTTTCCTTTTTCTCTGAGGGTTCACAGCTTCCCAGGAGAAGAAATCCTGGCGAAAGGATTTTTCAGAAAATATGACAGTGGCACCCGCTGTGGGTGGTTCTCCTCCAGGCAGGCCATTGTGGCAGCAGAGAGCAGGCACAGACTTTCCCAGAAAAATCCTGGGAAGCTGTGGAGAAGCTGTGGGAAACTTAAAGGAAAAGAATTCAAACAATTATTATCTCTCTTTCTGTAACCATTGTTTGCTAGAGTGAGAATGTGGTATTTGCAGGTAGCCCCAATGAGACCAGGAATGAGTGAATCTGACTCCATGTTCGTAGAAAGCTAATTTATTATTTTATGATATTATATTAAAGGAATACTTTACTAAAACTGTACTAAAGAATACAGAAAGGATACTTACAGAAGGTTTAAAAAGATACTAATTAGAAACTTGTGACTGACTCCTCAGAGTCCTGACGCAGCTGGACCATGATTGGTCATTAAGTAAAAACAATTCACATGTTGGATAAACAATGTCCAAACCACATTCCAAAGCAGCAAAACACAGGAGAAGCAAATGAGATAATATTATTTTCATTTTTCTCTTGAGGCTTCTCAGCTTCCCAGGAGAAGAAATCCTGGGAAAGGGAATTTTCAGAAAATATGGCAGTGACATGAGAGGTTTTGACTTTAAGATCAATCAGGTCTTAGATCCACCACTGTTCCTATAAGAACTGTAGATTTCTAATAATAAAATGTCTTTTCATGCCTTCTGGATAATAAAGTCAATACTAATCATTACCTGATTGGGAACCTACTACCACACCCCTTCCACAATCAGGCTTGGGGAAAGTCACCCTGCCTGATTTCACTCCTACCCTTGTGCAGGACTTGGGGTTCTTACAAGGGATTTTGAAGGCAGCATGTTTAAATCTGATTAAAAAGAGAAAAAAAAAAAAAAGGACTGCTTTTCTCCAAAATGCCTAATCAACATGTAGGAGTCATTGCCAGGAGGGGTGGCAAAGGCTGGCAGCTTATGCAGGTTCGCAGAGGGATTAAGTGTTTAATGGGTAATGAGAGCAATTGCAGGTAGGATTTGAAATGCCTGTTGATGGCAAATGAGCTCTTTTCTGCCTCAGAGGATAAATCAGCCTCTGGCTGCCTGGAATGGGGCGAGAAGGTGGTTTAGGCATTTTAGGGGGGGGTCTTTACTCCATGGGATTGGGCTCTGCAGAGCTGCTCAGTCCATGCCTTGAAACATCCCAGCATGAGAACAAGATGTGGGGTTGGATATATCATGTAAAGAAGAATATTTGCTAAAATTGGGATGCTTTAGCTCGGCACCCACCTTTTCTGCACCAGTTTTGGTCGCTGGGGCTGATCAGGAGTGGAGGAAAACAGTCACATTTCCCCTGTAAGATCTGCCCTCTGCTGATCCCTGCACATGTGGCATCCTGAGGGCTTTAAATCAAGGCAGCCTTTTGAGCTGCAGTGGTGCTGGCCTTGCAGGGCAGGCTGGGCTTAGAGGAGAGACTTCACCAGCCTGGAGGAGCCACCAGTATTTTGACAGAATCTCCTCTTGTCCCTGTGATTTTTCCCACCCTTGCCCTTCCCTGGTATCTCTTGCTCTCCACCCTGTAGTAGCCATGAGCTGGTCTGTGCATCCCTGAGCCTGCTCTGGAAAGGGAAGATCCTTTCTTTCCTCTGCAGTTTTTTAAGCCTTTCCTCCTCAAGCTGCTTTAGCCATTCATGGTGTGTTTTTCCTCTAGAGGAAAAACAGTCAGAGATGCCCAGGTGCAGGCTGTCCCTTTGCTTCTCTGGAGGCTGACAGGAGCAGGGGACACTCTGTTTCTCTCTTTTTGGGTACATCTCCACCTCCCAGCTCTTGCAGAGGCCAGATTTGAAACCCTCACCACTGTGAGGCAGAGTCAGTGCTGGTCAGTGACCGAGCAGCCTTTGCCAAGGGGTTTTTAATTTATTTATAACATCTGGCCACGCTGGGTGCAGCCAAAGGTCTGTGTGCCCCACACGTGGCACTGGAGGATGCTCAGGGGAAGATCATGGAACCAGGACAAGGAGGGAGCAATGGAGCTGCCCTGTCACCCTGCCAGCTTTCCACCACTCACCACCAGGCACTCCCAGCTCTGGTGGCAACATCTGAGCAATGTGGTCCAGCCCTGAGTGGAATCCCCCCTTGTTAATTTGTCTTAAATTTGTCTTAAATTTGTCTTAAAAGACAATAATCTTTTCCTCTAAGTTTCCCACAGTGTGGCAGTCGTATTTTCTGAAAAATCCCTTGGCCCAGGATTTTTCTCCTGGGAAGCTGAGAAGCCTCAGAGAAAAAGGAAAACAAATTCTTAACTCATTTGCTTCTCCTGTGTTGTGCTCACGTGTGGAATGTGGTTGGAGATTGTTTATCCAAGAGGTGGTTGTTAGGACTCATTTCTCTGGAGCATGCTTTGGGATGCCTTAGTGATGTGCAGAGTGGAAAGAAATAACTTTATTTCATAGACCTGTGGAATAGTTTGGGTTGGAAGGGACCTTAAAGATGATCTAGTCCAACCCCCTGCCATGGGCAAGGACACTCTCCACTGTCCAGGTGGTTCCAAGCTCCATCCAGCCTGGCCTGGAACACTCCCAGGGATGAGGCATCCATCTGTTGCTGTGGGAATTCACTTGCTTTGGTCCAGCATCTCCCTCTCAGATTGCAGCCTGCTGTGTGCCTGCAATCTGGGGAGGAAGCAGCGCACACCTCCTTCCTCCAGGCTTCAAAGATGGCATTGCTGCTATCAGGGAGTGAACCAGCAGTGCCTGCAGGTGATGTGGTGCATGTTAAAAGCTGCTGGTGTGGGCATCTCTGCCTGGCAGCCTCCCTAAGGAAAAGGGAGCTGGAACCAAAGTGGTTTAAGGTGGTAAAAAATCTGCTGGAAAGGGTACAGGGGAGAGCTGAGCACAAAGGCACGGGTTAACATGGTTAGTTTTTAACTGTCCTTGCTTAAAAGCTTGGAAAAAGGGACCTTTAAGAAGAAGAAGGGGGAAAAAAAAAAGAACTTTTAAGATGACGTGTCTTGAATGAGCCTGGCTCAGTAATGCTCTGACTGCGTCTGATCCAAAGCATTTCATGCGGAAGAAAGCAAAAATAGGCCAAGTCAGAGAGGATAATTCAGCTGGCTGAGGAGGGCTGGGCGGGGAGAGCAGCTCTGTTTGGGTGCCTGGAAGCCCTTAGGAAGTGACTCCTGTGTACCACAAGCTCTGTCTTCAATTTTGGGAACAGAGGTTGGGCATTTGCAGGATGCTTCCCACCTTTCCAGGGTGCTTGTCCCACCAGAGCTTCCCAAGATGGATAGGAGCCATATCTGCATTCTGAATCCTTTTAAAATCCCAAAACTGCTTGGCCCAAAAACCTTTGCTTTTGGGGTTTTCTTGTTGTGGTTCTTTCTTTTTTTTTGTTCCTCCTGAATAGTGACAAAATAAATTGTATTTCCTTGTCAGCTCTTCTGCAGGAAGGTGGCAGGGAGACAGTAATTGGTCCTCACAGCACTGGGAGTGAGCTGTAACAAAATTACAGCTGGGGAGCGTTCGGCTTTCGATCACTGTGAAATTGAGGCCTTTTTAAAATAGAAACTGAAAAAAAATATATGGGCAGGTATTGCTTAAAATAAGGAAAAGTAAGGCCTGC
This sequence comes from Calcarius lapponicus, assembly GCA_039654755.1. Taxonomy (NCBI): domain Eukaryota; kingdom Metazoa; phylum Chordata; class Aves; order Passeriformes; family Fringillidae; genus Calcarius; species Calcarius lapponicus. The sequence goes on from CM077469.1 coordinate 12,433,646, forward strand.
CCTTGGTGGTGATCGTTGGTGCTCCTGCAGTCCAGGGGAACATGTTCTGGTTGTGGTGGTGTCACCTTTGTCATTGCCACCCTGCCACGGCCAGGCTGATTTCTTTAAGGTTTTATTTGTCTTGTTGTATTTGTATTTGTCTTGTTATATTTGTATTTGTCTGGTTATATTTGTATTTGGCACAGACAGGGGAGGTTTCCCCCCACAAAAAGCATCCTTCAAACTCTGGTGGGTGGGAAGGGGTGCTTGGATGTTGGGATATTGAGGAGATGTGCGAGGGATCTGGTGGAGGAGGGTGATGCCTTGAGAAATGGTGAAGAGATTCTGGTCCTGGGGGGAAAAAAGAGGCACTTCCATGTGATCCATAGCCCTGGCTTTGTCCCAAACCATCCTTCAGAGGGAAGTCTCCCTGGTTTGTGAGGTGCCAAGCCCAGAGGAGAAGCCTCCAACCTTCTGTCCTCCAGCTTTGCACGTGATTGAGAGATGCGATGTGCCTCTATACAACTCTAGATCCTAGAGAAAATGTGGGAATTCAGCAAGTAGTACATTTATTTTTGGGTCAATCAACAATGGATATTAGGTGCAAACTTCAGAAATTTAAAGGGCCTGGCGTAAGAAACCTAGAAAAATCAGTGGATGAGGCATGGAGAGTATATAGTAATAGAGAGGGAGCATGTAAGTAGAATATGAAGAAATTTATGGCAGTAGTAAGGGCAGAGGAAGGAGGAGGAAGACAAAAGTTGGTGAAACCAGGGAGGTCCATCCTGACTGGGCAAAGATCAATGTGCATTGTGTAGAGAGTTTGGGCACTGGAAAAATGAATGGAGGAGGGACAAGGGAAGAAGGCTGGTGTCAAGGAGGATTGAAGGGGACCGGGAGATCCTACCCCAGAGCATCCCCTGGTTATAACAATGAGGCTGGGGGAAGAAGGAAAGAGGGTAAAATTTTCAGTTGATATGGGATCAACATACTCAGTATTGAATAAAACCCTGGTGCCTGTGGGAAAGTGTTGGAGCTCAGTACATCCCTCTGGGTGTCCAGAGTTGCCAGGACCCCTGTTGGGGGCTCAAAGACCCTGGCACACAGCCCAGAGCACCTGTGGGTTTGATCATGACCCGTGGAGCAAATTACCAGCTTTGTATGAAGACCTGAAAGCCACGGAAGTTTTAAGTAGTGTAATAATAAAATTATCACAGGGTGAAAAGGTAGATTTTGGGGTTTTTTAAATAGGGGTTTTGGGGACAAGATGGAAGGACTTGGGCATGTCCAGCCTTTCTCCTTCTTCTTCTCTACCTCCATCTTCTGCTGTGATGCTGGCACTTTGGGATTGGTTTAGAATAGAAGTTCACTGTCTAACATAGGTGATAGGTATTGGAAATTAATTGTGAACATGTTATACATAGTTTGTAATATAAAAAGATAACACCACCATGGGGCCAGTCAGAGTGCCTCCATCTGTCCTGCTGAGCAGACCTTGGCTGGACAGGAGAAAAATTTTTATAGATAAGATATAATAAACAACTCTGAGACCGAAAACTGAAGAACTCCAACTCATTTTTCGAATGTGCGGGCCGAAACAGAGACTTTTCACGTATCTCAGGGCTGCAATAAACAGCAAACTCCCAAGAGGAAAGGATTATATTATGGTACAAGGAGCCACTGGCCAACCTGAAAAGGCTTATTTTTGTAAACCCCTTTGGGAAACAATGGGGCACTCACAAATTCTTTTATCTGCCCAATTCTCCAACGGCCCTCTTGGGGAGAGATTTATTAGAACAATTACAAGCCACTATTATCTTTAGGGATGGAGGGATTACTGTGGGGTGCTGCCTCAGTTTCCCCGCTCCTGGATGCCGTGCCTCTGTCCCCCTGCAGGGCTGCTGGTGCGGGAGGTGCAGATCGAGGTGTCCCGGCAGCAGGTGGAGGAGCTCTTTGGCCTGGAGGATTACTGGTGCCAGTGCGTGGCCTGGAGCTCGGCCGGCACCACCAAGAGCCGCCGGGCCTACGTCCGCATCGCCTGTAAGTGCTGCCCCAGGCCTCAGGGCTGGGCTTCCGTGTTCCTCACGTCCTGGGCTGCTCCAGTGTGTAATTCTGGGCTCCTTATGAGGGGGTGGTGAGCTCTCTGCACAGAGCAGGGAGACAAAGCAATTCCTGCTCCTGCTGGGGACCAAGGACAAATGATCCAGATCTCAGGCCCAAAAGCGCAAACAAGAGAAAAACAAGCACGATGGGACTGCATGGGCTAAAGACGTAATTGGATAATGAACTCCAGTATGCAAATGGAGCAGAACTGATCAAAGTGAGAGATTTTGTGACTGGGTGTCTATTTTTTGTGGCCCATTTTGGTTCACCTTGGGTGCAGCCCTGGCTGGGCTCTTGTGCTGCCCAAGGTGCATCCCTGGAGGAGATCCTTTCAATAAATCCCTACTTTAACTCCGTCTAGCCTCTGTTCTAGGCCAGCCTTACAAGGCATCACTCGCATCTCCAAATGTCCTTCTCCACTTTCTCATCAGTTTAGGATGATCCATCCCTGCTGGATGACCCTGGTTTTCTCTCCCCACCCCAGCTGTAGCTTTGTTTCTCAGAGTCACCATCCCCACCTGTGAGGCAGTGGCACTAGCTGGCACATTTGCCAGGTCCAAATATCCTTCTCCACTTTCTGATGAGTTTGGGATGACCCATCCCTGCTGGCTGACCCTGGGTTTCTCTCCCCACCCCAGCTGTGGCTTTGTTTGTGAGAGTCACCATCCCCACCTGTGAGGTGGTGGCACTAGCTGGCACATTTGCCAGGTCTAAATTTTGCCAGGTCCAAATGTCCTTCTCTACTTTCTGACGAGTTTGGAATGACCCATCCCTGCTGGATGACCCTGGTTTTCTCTCCCCACCCCAGCTGTGGCTTTGTTTGTGAGAGTCACCATGCCCACTGGCCAGGGTGGTGGCACTAGCAGGGTTAACACTGCAGTGCCCAGCAGTGTGCTCAGCTCTTCCCAGAGTTTTATTATCCTTAATAACCCAACATTTATTATCCTTAATAACCCAACGGATGGCACCTTGCATGCTCAGCGACTCAGTGTCCTCCCAGTCCCTGCTGTCACATGTCACTGCCCTGAGCTGCTCCTGGGGGTGTCAGCCTGATCAAAGGCCAGTTAGTCAGGCTGGGCACGCCTGAATTTGCTCAATTAGCAGATGAGATGGCAGAGCTACAGGGGGACAGCCAGGCTTGCCCGGTCCCAGATGGATTTGGCTATTAGAGGGGTAATAATCCAACATGTTACCCAAAACAGATCAGCTGTGCTGCTGAAGGGTTATGCTGGGAAAACCAGAGACTCAGAGAACATAGAATCACAGACAGGTTTGGGTTGGAAGGGACCTTAAAACGGACCTCATTCCAACCCCATGCCATGGGGAGTGACACCCTCCTCTAGACCATCTTGCTCCAAACCCCCTTGAGCCTGGCCTTGAACACTTCTGTGGTGTTTTTTGGAGCAGAGGGTTCACGCATGGAGAGAGAAGTCTGGGAGCTGTAGCAGGGGATTGCAGCACCATCTAGTGATGCTCCTGCTCCTTCCCAGGCTCTGGAGCAGGATGCTGCTCTGTCCCTCACATCAGAGGGGCTCTGCTGGGAGAGATGAAGAAACAGTGAGTAAGCTGAGCTTAGCCCCAAAAGGAAAATACAGGATGGAGTATAAGCTTGCAAGCACATGAAGGAGGAAATGTATCATCCACCATGTCCTGCCCCAAATCCATCCTGGAAAACATGGATCTTCTTGGAGCTCCTTCCTCCCAGGGCACGTTTTGCCCTGGCTGTCTAAGCCAGAGGGACTTCCTGACCTGAGGGTGCTTGGTGCTGAGGTGCTCACCAAAGTTTTGGAGGCTGCCCTGTTCCTGCTGCAGGCTGCTAACCCCTGGCTTCTCCTTCCCCTCCCAGACCTACGGAAGAACTTTGATCAGGAGCCACTGGGCAAGGAGGTGCCGCTGGAGCACGAGGTGCTGCTGCAGTGCCGCCCGCCCGAGGGGGTCCCACAGGCTGAGGTGAGTGGCTCCTGAAGGAATACATGTAGAGTATCCCATCCCACCCCATCCCACCCCATCCCATCCTATCCCGTCCCGTCCCGTCCCGTCCCATTCCATCCCATTCCACCCCATCCCATCCCATCCCATCCCATCCCATCCCATCCCATCCCGTCCCGTCCCGTCCCATCCCATCCCACCCCATCCCATCCCATCCCATCCCATCCCATCCCATCCCATCCCATCCATCCCATCCCATCCCAGATGATCTCCTGTCAGCTCTCATTCAGCAGAATGGTTTATCTTGGGCAGCACCCTCTCCCATGCTTCCTGAGGTGCCTCAGAGGGAAGATCTGGACGAGGAGGCGCCCAGGGAGTTGTCTGGATGGGAGCAGTCACCAGTGGGAGCTGGGGGCTGGGAAGATCAGTTTGGATGGGTTTTCCTACCATGGTAGTGGAGCTTTCCTTGCCCGCAGCTCCATCAGCTGCTCGTAGCTGTGTGTTGGAGGGAGCCACAGTGTCTCATCCTTGGCCAAAACACCAGTAATGTGCCCCATTCTGGCCTGGTTTGGCCCAGTTTTCAGGAGAAATAAATCCTGTCAGAGGCAGGGTTGTCCAGTCAGTGGTTAAAGTGCTGAGGACATCTTTGTCTTGGCGATGGCTTAATCCCCATCCCTTCCTTTTCATGCCAGGTGGAGTGGCTGAGGAACGAGGACGTCATCGATCCCAGCCAGGACACCAATTTCCTGATCACCATCGATCACAACCTCATCATCAAGCAGGCCCGGCTGCTGGACACTGCCAACTACACCTGCATGGCCAAGAACATCGTGGCCAAGCGCCGGAGCACCACGGCCGCTGTCATCGTCTACGGTACCGACCCACAAAGGGGACTTTTGGTGCTGGCTGTGTCCCCAAGCCAAGGGGGAATATGGGCACTTCCTGGGAGTGGTAGGAGTGAATTAGTGCATGGTGTTAGGTGATATAACCAGTATCTGCAGAACAGGAGCCTCTAATGGCTTCCACAGGCAGTAAGGAGAGGTTTGAGGTGGAGGGGTGGAGGTATTTCAGAACATTCTCAGCTAGGTAGAAGAGTGGATGGAGGTTGGATCCAGATGGATTGGTCTGACTCTCAAAGCAGCTGGAAAGCTGTATTTGGCTGAACTTTGCTATAAAATCAAAGATCTCGTCAGGGCCAGACACAAAAAATATTTGCCAAGTGGAAAAAGGACCAAAGCAGTCTTGAGCATCTTGGGCACGGGGTGGTGACACAAGAGGGAGTTTTGTGGTTTGCTGTTCACGAGGCTGAGCTGTAACCGGGGGTCACAGAAGGTGTAAGAACTCGAGGCTTAGCTCCAGCCCGAGGCTTAGCTGATGGACTGGGCTCCAGTGCTGACTCTGCCCCTCTCCTCTGCAGTGAATGGTGGCTGGTCCACCTGGTCCGAGTGGTCTCCGTGCAACAACCGCTGTGGCCGGGGCTGGCAGAAGCGCACGCGGACCTGCACCAACCCCGCGCCCCTCAACGGCGGCTCCTTCTGCGACGGGCAGCCCTTCCAGAAAATCACCTGCACCACCCTCTGCCCAGGTGAGCAGGGCTCAGAAACTGCCAGGCCCACGCTGCCTGTACCCCAGGCTGTGGTTGGGATTGTTGGGATTGTTCAGCCTGCACCAGAGAAGGCTCTGAGGTGAACTAATTGCAGCCTTCCAGTACCTCAAGGGAGCCTACAAGGAACATGGATAGAGTTTACTTACAAGGGTCTGGAGTGGCATCAGAACAGAGAATGGCTTCACACAGACAGGATTCAAAATGGCTTCACAGGGCAGGATTAGATGGGATTTTGGGAAGAAATTCTTCCCTGTGAGGGTGGGGAGGCCCTGGCACAGGTTGCCCAGAGCAGCTGTGGCTGCCCCTGGATCCCTGGCAGTGCCCAAGGCCAGGTTGAATGGGGCTTGGAGCACCCTGGGATAGTGGAAGGTGTCCCTGCCCATGGCAGGGGGTCAGAACAAGCTGCAGTTTAGGAACACTGGGATAACACTCCCCAAAGTGGGAAGGTTTTGCTGACCCTGCAGTGGATGGCAAGTGGACGGAGTGGAGCAAGTGGTCAGTAGTTGAAGAGGGCTTGGAGCACCCTGGGATAGTGGAAGGTGTCCCTGCCCATGGCAGGGGGTTGGAACAAGCTGCTCTTCAGGAGCACTGGGATAACGTTCCCCAAAGTGGGAAGGTTTTGCTGACCCTGCTGTGTGCCCACAGTGGATGGTGCATGGACAGAGTGGAGCAAGTGGTCAGCGTGCAGCACCGAGTGCACCCACTGGCGCAGCCGCGAGTGCGCGGCCCCCGCGCCCCGCAATGGCGGCAAGGACTGCAGCGGCGTGCTGCTGGACTCCAAAAACTGCACTGACGGCCTCTGCCTGCACAGTGAGTACCCAGGAGGGTGCCACAGGCCATGGGGACATGCCACAGGACATGCCACTCTGGCTGTGGCATTCCGGCATTTGGCCACGTTTTGTTGGCTGTGCCTCCAAGATGATGGAGCAGCCGCTGCCACCTGAGTTTTAAGTGGTAACTGGAAACACCTTTTAAAAGGTGTTTTCAAGCAGATTTGCCCCTTCCAGAGTTATTTCTTACCTGGAGGAAGGGATATTGGGGATTTTGGGGGTTCTGAATGTGCTGCTGGCATTGAGGCCCCTGTCCCGCCCCTGTAGGTGTGGGGTCTCTGCTGGAATAAAGCTGGTTGTGGGTAGGCAGGGCAACAGGAGGGGTTTCTCAGCCACACCATGAAAACACCTCCCCTGGCTCACTGCTGGGAATTCTGGAGGTGTTTTTTTGAGAAATAAATCTATAATGATGGTAATGGTGCTGCTACCTGTGAGTGGGCATGCTGCAGGCAGCCAATGCTGCCACCTGCTGCTGTGTGACACCACTGTCCCCTTTACTGCCTGGACACGGGGATGTCCTTGTCACCATGGTTCTACCTGGGTTTTGGAATACCCCGGGGAATGATGCTGATCTCCCACACCCCCCACCTCGGGCTGGCTTGCCTCCCACTTTCTGGTTCATCTCATCCCCATCATCACCTTCACCTTTTTCTTTTCTAACTTTGTTTTTCCTAACAGATAAAAGAATTCTAAACGAGCCCAAAAGCCACCGTAAGTGCTCATTTCATGGCCATTTTTTTTTTGTTTGTTCCTGTGGTTTTGTTCTGTTTAATTCATGGTAGGGATTCCCTGGCAGCTGGGCAAGGACAGGGTGGGAAGATGGAACAACTAAAGCCCACTGCAGAACTCCTGTGGGCTCCTCAGGGTTGTCTCTGTTAGGATGTGAGGGTTGCTCAAAGCTTCATGAACCTGAGCTGCACAAACCCAAAGTTTCTGGGACCCTCGGTGCTCAGGTGAAGTTTGCACAAGCTGTGGCCAGGTGTTCTCTAAAGGTCTGAGGGTTTCACCTCCATCTCATTCTCTGGCATTGCTCTTAACTTCCTACTCTTAGAAAACACTTTCCATCCTCTTGCCAGCCTTTCCAGCAGGCCCAGGGCACATCCTTCCCCATGCCTGGGTCAGTGGTGGGACTGGGGAGCGATGGCGGGTCTTGACGCGCTTTTCTGCTCCCCTTTTTTCACCTCCGTGTCTTTAATCCCCCTCAGTGCTGGAGGCCACGGGCGATGTGGCCCTTTACGCCGGGCTGGTGGTGGCCATTTTCGTCTTCATCGTGATCCTCATGGCCGTGGGGGTGGTGGTGTACCGGAGGAGACGCCGGGATTTCGACACGGACATCACCGACTCCTCAGCCGCTCTGACCGGAGGCTTCCACCCCGTCAACTTCAAGACATCCCGGCATGGTAAGAGCCATGGAGGTCCTCACCAGCCTTAGGGCTAGCAGAAACAAAGTCACAGGAGAGGGTGGATCCTCACTGGGCTCCCAGTCCCATTTTCCTGAGGGAATATACTGATTTTTGAAGGCTGAAGTGGAAGTGGTCAGGTGTTGATGCTGGGAATCAGGGCAGCTTGGTCTGGTGCCCCATGGCAGGGGTTTGGAATGAGATGAGAAGGTCCCACCCAACCTGAGCCATTCTGGGATGTCTCCTACTCAAGCAATACATTTCCATGCCCTTGTTTCCACCTCTGTCTTCATCCCCCACCTGTGTTTGCTGCTCCTGCAGACAACCCTCAGCTGCTGCACCAGCTTGGTCTGGTGCCCCATGGCAGGGGTTTGGAATGAGATGAGAAGGTCCCACCCAACCCAAGCCATTCTGGGATGTCTCCCACTCAAGCAGTACATTTCCATGGCCTTCTTTCCAGTGCTGTCCTCATCCTGCATGTGCTTGCTGCTCCTGCACACAGCCCTCAGCTGCTGCACCAGCTTGGTCTGGTGCCCCATGGCGGGGGTTTGGAATGAGATGGTTTTGAAGGTCCCACCCAACCCAAGCCATTCTGGGATGTCTCCCACTCAAGCAGTACATTTCCATGCCCTTCTTTCCAGTGCTGTCCTCATCCCCCACCTGTGTTTGCTGCTCCTGCAGACAACCCTCAGCTGCTGCACCAGCTTGGTCTGGGGTTTGGAATGAGATGAGAAGGTCTCACCCAACCCAAACCATTCTGGGGTGTCTCCCACTCAAGCAGTACTTCTCCATGCCCTTGTTTCCACCTCTATCTTCATCTCCCACCTGTGTTTGGTGCCCCTGCAGACAACCCTCAGCTGCTGCACCCGTCTATGCAGCCGGACCTGACGGCCAGCGCGGGCGTGTACCGCGGCCCCATGTACGCCCTGCAGGACTCCTCTGACAAGATCCCCATGACCAACTCCCCCCTGCTGGACCCCCTGCCCAGCCTCAAGATCAAGGTCTACAACTCCTCCACCGCCTCCTCCTCCTCGCCGGGGCTGCACGATGGCACAGACCTGCTGGGGGGGGTCCCTGCCACAGGCACCTACCTGGGGGACACGGCCAGGGACGGCCACTTTGCCAACGTGAGGAGCAAAGGCCTGGGCTCCCAGCACCTCCTCAGCCTGCCCCGGGAGCATGGCTACAGTGCCAGTGGCACATTTGGCTACCTGGGGGGAAGGCTCACCGTGCCAGGCACAGGTAAGCTGCGGGCTGGGATTGTGTGGCTGTTGGACTGTCATCTTGTCCCTGCATGAGCAGCTCTTTGCTGTCCCAAATGTGGTTCAGGAAAGGAAGGCAGAAAGCCATTCCCAAGCCAGGCATCTCAGGCTGGAGGTTACAGCCTCCTTGGGCTTGCCTTGGTCTTTCCCTGACGTTGATCCAAGGGCCAGCACCTTGCAAAAAAACCCAAAGATTAGGCACCCAAAGATTAGGATTTTCCTTCCTAGTGAAGGAAAAGCTTTGGCCTGGTTCATCCCTGCAAGCAGTGCAGCCATGGGACAGCCCAGAGAAGCTGTGGCTGCCCCTGAATCCCCAGAAGTGTGAAAGGCCAAGATGGACAAGGCTTGGAGCAGCCTGGCATAATGGAAGGTGTCCCTGTCCAAGGCCAGGGTGCTGGATGATCTTTAAGGTCCCTTCCAAGCCAAAGCATTCCACATTTCTGTGATCTGGAGGTGTTCCTCTCCATGCTGCCCTGGCTCCCTGCTCTCCTTGTGCTCTCTGGCTGGGTTGGAGGGTGGTTTCTCCCTCATTCCCCGTGACTGAGCCCTGTGTGTGCCATTGCAGGGGTGAGCCTGCTGGTGCCCCACGGGGCCATCCCCCAGGGGAAGTTCTACGAGATGTACCTGGTGCTCAACAAGGCTGAGACCGCGCTGTAAGTCACCCCGCTGGCCACCCACCCTCCTCGCTGGCCACCACGGAGTTCCCTGTCCAACTGTGTCCCCTGTCCTTCCCCAGGCTGCCCTCAGAGGGCACACAGACCGTGCTGAGCCCTGCGGTGACCTGTGGGCCCACGGGCCTGCTCCTGTGCCGCCCCGTGGTGCTGACCATCCCGCACTGCGCCGACGTCGCCTCCTCAGACTGGATCTACCAGCTGAAAACACAGTCCCACCAGGGAAACTGGGAGGTAAGGGGGCAAGCCAGGCCCTGCAGCCAGCAGAGCCCCTGAGGGGCAGGCACAACCCCTTGGATGATGGGCTGACATCCCTCAACATCCCTCAATATCCCATCCCTCAATCTTGGTGTGACCGTGTTCACAGGGGTTCTTGGATGAGGGAAGAGACGAGGATCTGACTCCATGTTTCAGAAGGCTTGATTTATTATTTTATGATATATATTACATTAAAACTATACTAAAAGAATAGAAGAAAGGATTTCATCAGAAGGCTAGCTAAGAATAGAATAGGAAGGAATGATAACAAAGGTTTGTGGCTTGGACAGAGAGCCCGAGCCAGCTGGGCTGTGATTGGCCATTAATTACAAATATCTAACATGGGCTAATCAAAGATCCACCTGTTGCATTCCACAGCAGCAGATAACCATTGTTTACATTTTGTCCCTGAGGCCTCTCAGCTTCTCAGGAGGGAAAATCTTAAGAAAAAGATTTTTCATAAAAGTTGTCTGCAACATCTCTGTAGGAAGTTGTGACCCTGGATGAGGAGACCCTCAACACTCCCTGCTACTGCCAGCTGGAAGCCAAGTCCTGCCACATTTTGCTGGACCAGCTTGGCACCTATGTCTTTGTGGGGGAGTCCTACTCCAGGTCAGCCATCAAGAGGCTCCAGCTGGCCATCTTTGCCCCCACTGTCTGCACCTCCCTGGAGTACAGCCTCAAGGTCTACTGCTTGGAGGACACGCCAGATGCTCTGAAGGTAAATATCCCCTTCCCAAAGCTGTTTGTGCTGGCAGCAGGATGCTGCCTGGTGCCTCTCAGGGTGACCTGGCCTTGGGGAGCAGCCAACCTGATGCAACTGCCTGCAAAGTGACCACAGGGAAATAATGAGGTGTTTACTGCTTTGCCTGTCCTTCCTTGTCCTCTCTGAAGGAAACAGAGAGGATGTTGTGCAGCTCCTCTGCTGGGACCCCTCCTGCAGGCATTACACAAGAGGTTTGGCTCCTGATGGGCAGGTTTTTTATAGATCCTGCAGGGATCCATGTCTCTCCCTGCCCTGGAAGGGTTTTGTGGCATAGGTAACATTGAGTGCCTCACAGGAAGCTGGAGTTTGGATGCTGTGGCTCTTTGGTTCCCTGTGACTTGTCCAGTGGATCCTGTTAGGATTGATGTGGTGCCTCTAGGTGTGGATGCAGGCAGGGCTCTGGCTCCTGTCTTGGTCCTTTTCTCCTAAAAGCTGCTGGTGTGATGAAGGGGTGGTGTTAAAAGCAGAGAGAGTGGCAGGAGTCAGGTCAGGAGTGCCTGACTCCTGTGCTGGAGCTTTGTGTTCTCCAAGGAGACATTTGTGGGTGCTCACATTAGGAAATTCAAGTTTTAGGTGGGGCTGGTGTATGAGATGAGCTGGCAAGTTCTGTTGGGGTGGCAAAAGCTGTTCTCCATGCTGGCTCTTCTTGGCAACTCCTCTCCCCATCTGGAGCTGGGCAGAGGAGCAGCCCCTGCCTTTCTCCTGGCTCTCACCCTGCCTGTCCTGGTGCCCACAGGAGGTGCTGGAGCTGGAGAGGACACTGGGAGGGTACCTGCTGGAGGAGCCCAAGCCCTTGCCCTTCAAGGACAGCTACCACAACCTGCGCCTCTCCATCCACGACATCCCGCACGCGCTGTGGAGGAGCAAACTGCTGGCCAAGTACCAGGTGAGGGGCTGACCTGGGGCAGCTGGCCTGCCAGACTGGGAGCACATCTCAGCCAGGCACCACAGGGCTGTGGGGCTGAGCTGTCTCCCAAAGAGTTAGAGGAAAAAGGGGACTGGTTTTCTGCTCTTTTTGGTGGGATGCTCTCTGTGAGGTGTGTTACTGGGGTCTCTGTACAAATCACAAATGGGACAGGACTGCTGTGGAACGTGCCTTGAGCTGTTTTATTTTCCAGCATCAGTCTCATTACATGGTTATGACAACAGGAAGATGCCAGCAGCTCACGTCCCAGGCAGCAGACCAAGAACTTAATGTTACAACTTAGTTTAGAAGTTTTTTGCCCAATCACACAAAGCAAAAGCACATTGACTATAGTTCTGTCCAATCACCATAAGCACAGGTACCTTTGGTTAAACAATGCTTGCTTATTTCGAATACGATACCTGCTTGTGAGCCTTAAAATGCAGAGAGCTCCATTATTAAGCTTAGAACTTCCTAATATCTTGCTAGATAAACTTTTCTGCAGCTTAGGGAGTTATTCTAGACAAGTGTTAGTACACAGACCATTGTTCTATTTGTCCTTGCTTTTCTACTTTTTACATAATTTTTCTGCTGACCAATCTCGTGGCTGCTGCTTAGCTCCAGACACAGTTCTGCTGTCTCTGAGGCCTGCCTTTTGCAGCTTTCCCAAAATCCTTTGCTATTATGGATTCCCACAAGATCCTGCTGTCCCACCTCATCCCTCACGGGGTGGCTGGAGGAGGTGGGAGCTGCTGGAGCCTTGGCTGAGCCCTTGCTTTGGTGGCCCACAGGAAATCCCCTTCTACCACATCTGGAGTGGCAGCCAGCGAGCTCTGCACTGCACCTTCACCCTGGAGAGGTACAGCCAGGCCTCCACCGAGCTCACCTGCAAGATCTGCGTCCGGCAGGTGGAAGGCGAGGGGCAGATCTTCCAGCTCCACGTCACGCTGGGAGAGGTGAGCAGAGGGGAGGTGAGGTGAGGAGGCACCAGGGGACATTTCACCAACATCTCACCCTGTCCTCCTTCTTTCAGCACGGCAGCTGCTCCGACACCCTCCGCTCCCACCACAGCGGTGCCACCACCACCTCCACCACCACCACCACCACCCAGGTGGGACCCTACGCCTTCAAAATCCCCCTCTCCATCCGGCAGAAGATCTGCAACAGCCTGGATGCTCCCAACTCCAGGGGCAACGACTGGAGACTTCTTGCCCAGAAGCTTTCCATGGACCGGTGGGTGTCCCCAGGCTTGGCTTTCCCCTCCTGTGTCCCCAGCAGGGAGGCTTCACTCTGTGCTCCCTGCCAGCTGTAGACATCCAGTGGGGTTGTGTCCAGCTGTATAGGTCCATCCATAAATGGGGACATAGCTCTGCATAGTTATATCCATCTCTATCCTTGAGTACGATTTTAAATTTTAAAAGAGGAGAGGTTCAGATGAGATATTGGGAAGAAATTCTTCCCCTGGGGGTGGTGAGGCCCTGGCACAGGGTGCCCAGAGAAGCTGTGGCTGCCCCATCACTGGAAGTGTTCAAATTCAGTTGGACAGGGCTTGGAGCACCCTGGGATAATGGAAGGAGTCCCTGCCCATGGCAGGGAGGTTGGAACTAGATGGTCTTGAAGGTCCCTTCCAACCCAAACAATTCTGGCATCCATCTGTGCCACAATCCTGAGTCTCCTGTCACTATGAATGGCCCTTGTTTATCTGGGACAATGGCCGTGCCATTCCCACCTGGTTTCACCCCAGGACCAAAGGGAGAAAGGGTCATGTCAGCAAAGCAAAGCTTACATTGCTTTTACATGAATGCCAGCTCTGTCTAAAAACTGCAGATGGATCTCTCGAGGGCTTTGGCATTTGCATTACAGCATTCCTATCCAAGTTCATGTTCCAAACAGGTCCATTGTGGTGGTGTTCACTGGGGTCTCAGGAAGAGGGAAGAGATGAGGATCTGACTCTATGTCTTAGAAGGCGTGATTTATTATTTTATGATATATATTATATTAAAACTATACTAAAAGAATTTCATCAGAAGGCTTGAGCAGAAAGGTAAAAAATGGAATGTATACCAAAGCTTGTGTCTCTCAAGAGAGTCTGAGACAGCTGGACTGTGATTGGCCATTAATTAGAAACAAATATGTGAGACCAATCACAGATGCACCTGTTGCATTCCACAGCAGCTGATAATCATTGTTTACATTTTGTTCCTCTCAGCTTCTCAGGGGAAAAAATCCTAAGGAAAGGATTTTTCATAAAATGTATCTGTGACAGTCCAGCATCCTCCCTGCTGCCATCTCCAGCTGGACACCACAGCAGCCCAACCCTGTCCTGCTTCTCCCTTTCAGGTATCTGAACTACTTTGCCACCAAAGCCAGCCCCACGGGGGTGCTCCTGGACTTGTGGGAAGCCGAGCACCAGGACGACGGTGACCTCAACACCCTGGCCAGTGCCTTAGAGGAGATGGGCAAGAGCGAGATGCTGGTGGTCATGGCCACAGAGGGGGACTGCTGATGGTGCTCCCCACGCCTGGGGGGCCAGGAGGACGAAACAGGGGGTGAGGAAGGGTCCTCCCCCCGTGGCAGGGGGAGGCACATCCGTCCTGAGCGGGGAGGGCGCTTCTCCAGCACCACTGTCAGCCTTAGAGACCCATCCTCAGCGTTTACAAGCAATCCAAGTGTTACACAGCATTCCTCCTCCTCCTCCTCCTCGTGGCACGGGGAGGAATTAGGGCTTCTCGAGTCGGGATGGGGGCTTTCCTTTTCTTTCTTCTTTTTGGGTTCCCTTCCTCCTCCTTTAATGGCATTTCTGCGTGGAAGAGATGAATACAATCCAGGCTTAACTTCTGTCAAAGGCTTCAGGTGGCTTAATGAGGCAAATAGGAAAGAAAAAAAAAGGAAAAAAAAAAAAAGTTTCTTAGGAAACGCAAATAATTTATTATCCAGATCTTTGGATGTGTCCTTTTTAAAAAAAAGAAAAAAAAAGAAAAAAAAAGAAAAAAAAAGATTTATAATTTTTTTTTTTTTGGTGTGTGAGAGCAAGAGCGTCGCTGTGGTCGGGGTGGCAGAGAGAGAGATTTCAATGGACACACTTTTGTAGGGAAAAGCGTGTGATCCAAGTTGAGGAAAACATGTTTACATGTCCTGGGACCCCCAGGGAGTCCAGAGGTTGAAGTGCCTCTCCACCCCTCTGCTTCAGGGCCAGCTCAGACCCTTCCCAAGGCTTTTGTCCTGGCAAACTCCCTTTTCCCTGGCAGTGGGAATGATGGGTCCTGCTCCACCTGCAAGGAGGGATGAGGGATGCTCTGCCCTGGATTTAGGGTTCAAGGTGGGGAGAGTGCATCCAGATCTGGGTATTTTTAATGAATTCTTCCCTGGCATGGTTTGGGGGAGCTTTTTAGGATGGCTACGCCTTCATTTACACAAGTTCAGTACAAACCAAAGATTTCAGTCCTGCGCCAACCTCCGGACTCGAGGCTAAAGGGGAGGATGTTGTAAACCCAGCAGGATTTTGCAGTGAGCACCCCAAACCTGGGCTTGGGGCTCAGAGGGAAGTGATGGGGGGGTGTGGAGGAGTCAGGGGAGAGCAGGGGCTGCTGGGCTGGGATGTGGCCACTTCAAACTGCCTCCACTTCAGCTCCCTGCGCTCCTGCCTGGATTCTGATGCAGTATTTCAGCACGGATTCAGGGAGGGATACTCTGGTATTCCCAAGCTGCCAACCAGGCTGAGCATTTTCAAATGAGGAGTGCTCAGGTTTTCCCCCTCCCTGCAGCTCCTGTTTTTCCCTGGAATAGGCTTTTTATAACAATGGGGAAGCTGTGGGGTGAGGGGAAAGTAATCCAGTGGTAGGCAGGAACGAGGTTCCTCACACAGATACGGTGTCTTGATGAAGGTAAAAAAATTTAGGTTGCCTGCAGGTAGAAATAGTTACTCACTGAGTGCTGTATCTTAGAAATTTGTCTGTTAAAAAAAAAAAAAAAGAAAAATAGGAAAGGGGTGGTAAGCTCAGGATTAGACTAGGTCACACGGCCAGGCTGTGGATTCTCCATCAGTGGAAGTATTAGGAGCATGTCCTGCTCTGGGCTGGCTGGGGCCTCCCACAAAGTGCTGGGCACAGGAGCACACCCAGGGAGCCTGGAGAGCATCACCTGCACACAGGGCAGCTTGGGAGGAGCTTTCAGTATTGCTGGGACATGCAGGATTTCTGTGGGCAGCTCCTGAGGCCCTGCTGGAAAGCATTGAGCTGCTCCCTGCTGTGTCTCGGGGTCCCCAGGGTTCACTTCTTGCTGGGTTTTCAAGGCTGTGGGAGAGAAGGGATCTTTTCCCCTTGTGCTGGGTGGGAAAACTGCTGCTGGGAGAGCCCCTGTGTCACATGGGAAGGGATTTATCCATCCTTTGGGTTGCATTTGACCAATTCTGAGACCCTGTGATCTAAGGAAGAAAAAGCAAATTTGGAGAGCAATAAACACTCGATGGATCAATCCAGCTGCCCGTGGTCTCCAGGGCTCCTTTCTCAGCTCCACGGGGCTCTCTGAGGGATGAGAAGCTCTTTCAGGTCAGCTCGGAATCTCTCTCGCTCCCATTCTCTGCTCTGTGGATCACTGTGCTGGGATGTGTGTCTGTCTGTCTGTCCGTCCTGCCCACGGGTGCCTCTCTCCATCTCTGCTCCCCTTCCTTTGGGCAGGCAGCAGCCACCTGGCTTGGCTGAAGTGCATCTTTGGGGAGCTTCTCCCCGTTTTTCTGACCAGGGAACCTGCAGCAGGAGCAGGGCAGGGGGGTGCAGGGTTTGCCTCCATCTCCCATGGGTGCCAGCTCCTCCACACCTCCCAGGGGTTTCTCCAGCCAGGCATGTTGGCCAAGGCAGCCCCGTGGTCTGGCAGTGTCCATCTCTTGCCCCAAAATGTGTTTCCATATTTATATGTCCAGGGGATGGGCCCGGTGGCGTCCTCTAAACCCTCGTCTGTTTATTCTGTAAACTAAAGAACTGTAAATAAAGTTTAGCATTCCTATTGTAACAAATTAATTTTTATGCAATAAATTATATTTCCTAGTCTAATAAAAAAAAAAAAAAGGAAATAATCTGCTTAATCTTCTTGCCACTCTGCTGTTCATCACTCACCATTCGTGCTGTGTTTGGCATCTGCTGGGATTGGGGATCCCTCTGAGATCCCTCTCTTGTATTATTAGTGGGGTTCCCAGATGAAGGAAGGAATGATGCATCTGACTCCATGTTCTCAGAAGGCTAATTGATTATTTTATGATCTATATTATATTAAAGAATACTATACTAAACTACATTAAACTATACTAAAGAATACAGAAAGGAAATAAAAAGGTAATAATGAATCTTGTGACTCCTTCCAGAGTCCAACACAGCTTGGGCCCCAAATGGCCAAAGAGTCAAAACAATTCACATGAAACCAATGAAACAATCACCTGTTGGATGAACAATCTCCAAACACATTCCAAAGCAGCAAAGCACAGGAGAAGCAAATGAGATAATTATTGTTTTCATTTTTCTCTGAAGCTCCTCAGCTTCCCAGGAGCAAAATCCTGGGCCAAGGGATTTTTCAGAAAATATGACTGCCACACTGTGGGAAACTTAGAGGAAAAGAATTCAAACAATTATTATCTCTCTTTCTGTAACCATTGTTTATAGATCTGTTTGGCTAGAGTGTGCTACTGATAGCTCACCAATAGTGTGAGAGTGTGGTATTTGCTGGACAAAGGAGGAATTGATGGATCTGACTCCATGTTCTCAGAAGGCTCATTTATTATTTTATGATACTATGTCATATAAAAAATACTATACTAAGGAATACAGAAAGGATACTTACAGAGGGCTAAAAAGATAATGATGAAAACCTGTGACCCTTCCTGAGTCCTGACACAGCTGACAGTGATTGGTCATTAAGTAAAAACAGTTCACATGAAACCAATCAAACAATCACCTGTTGGATAAACAATCTCCAAACACATTCCAAAGCAGCCAAACACAGGAGCAGCAATCAGATAATTATTGTTTTCCTTTTTCTCTGAGGCTTCTCAGCTTCCCAGGAGAAAATCCTGGGCAAAGAGGATTTTTCCAGAAAATACAACAGTGACAGTGACATATCAAGTCAAAATGTTCCCTGTTTGAGGTTGCAACAGAGAAAATTTAGTCCATGGCACGCCTACAGTTCACAGATTGCATGTTTCATATTAATGGCACAATAAACATTTTCATTTTTGTTCTAAAAGCAATACATGATTGGAGCTAATATCTACATTTCAAGTAGTTCCATGCACCAAAACAAACAGCAAAGATGTGCAAACTGACCATCCACACTGGCTGAATCTTTTATCTTGATAAGGTCCCAGCAAGGGAAGGAAGCCAGAAGGGTTTGCAGGGAGGTTCCAGGAGAAAAGTAAGGATGAGATTGTGGATATTACTACGATTTCACTACTCCATGGTTTTTGATCAGATTCTGAGGTGACATATCTGGTCAAAACCTTACCTGTTTGAGGTTGCAACAAAGAAAAATTATTCCATGACATGGCCACAGTTCACAGATTGCATGTTTCATATTAATGGCACAATAAACATTTTCATTTTTGTACTAGAAGCAATATGTGGTTGGAGCTAATGTCTGTATTTCAAGTAGTCCCAGGCACCAAAACAAACAGCAAAGATGTGCAAACCGACCATCCACACTGGCTGGAGGTGAGAGAATTTTTATCTTGCTAAAATCCCAGCAAGGGAAGGAAGCCAGGAGGGTTTGCAGGGAGGTTCCAGGAGCCCACTGTCCCTGCCTCACCCAGCTCATTGCCACCAGGAGATGGCAACATCGTCCATGCTCTGGGCAGGAGCGGGAATTCTGCAAGCAGGGAGGAAAAACGGGGATGAAATTGCTGCCCTGCCTGCACAGTGATCATAACGTAGGCACAGGAAAATGCCCAGCCTTCCCAGAGCGGTTTTCTTTGTAAAGGATGTTACAGACAGTCCTGTTCCACCCCTTGCCATGGGACATCAGGCCATCTTGGTCCAGGCTGGCCTGGAACATTTCCAGGGATGTGCCAGCCACAGCTTCTCTGGGCACCCCGTGCCAGGGCCTGCCCACGCTCCCAGGGAAGAATTTCTTCCAAATATCCCAAATAAACCTCCCCTTTTATCAGCTGAAAGCCATTCCCAGTTGTCCGTACATCTAAACTTTAACCTTCACCTCCCACGCTGCTTTCTCTGGGCACTTTTTGCACCAAACCATCTTTCCAAGGGCTATGGATGGCCATCCATGGATGACCATCATCTATGGATGGTCATCCATGGCTAACTTTGACCAGCTGGTGCAATTCCCCACTTTCTTCTCTTGTTGAAACACTCACTTTGCTGACTCTCCTTCCAATTCAACCACACCAAATCCCTGCAGTGGCACATTGAACTCAGGCCCTGTGAAAAATGCGTGCTTTATGATTGGCTTTTCACAAATATTCAAATGAATATTGTGTGTGTTATGTTAGAAAGTTTTGCTGTACTAATTTTCTTAAGTAGTGTGTAAAATACAGTTTTAGGTTGCAACAAAATGTTAAAATGGGAACTATGCTATGTGCGATACTTTTTTTAAAAAAGAGAGGAATGAGGTACTCCCACCAAGAGAGCAGCCACACGACACCCAAATCTTTCAGAGAAAGAGAATTTATTGCTCCATTATCAGAAGAAACAAACTTCTTCCCACCTTGCTCAGCCCTGAAGACGCTCTCAGGATTCAGAGGAAGAAGCTGACACTGCCCAGACAGAATCCTGTGTTTGAATGGAATTGATGCATCATGGATGAGGTGTATGAATATGCAGCAGGCTGTTTTTCTAAGGGTTAATCCTCTGTTAACGTGGGGCCTTTTTCGGGCTTATTTGCCCAGAAAGAGGTACCTGGACTGTTCCTAACTCTTTATTTTCATTGTCTCCTATTGTCCTAATCCAAATTGTCCAAATTATTATTACTCTATTTATATTGCTATTTTATAACCATTTTATTGCAGGTATTTGTGACGTGCCAGGGGCGTGGCCAGCACCGAGGGGGCGTGGCCAGACAATGCCTCCCTTTTTCCTGCGGGGCGTGGCCAAGCCGTATAGGGGCGTGGCCAATCACTGTGAGGGCGTGGCTCTGCGCCTGGTGGGCGTGGCTTCCCTTCAAAGGCGGGGCGGGGCGGGGCCAGAGCCCTGAGGCGGCGGCGGCGGCCGGGCCGGGCGGGACCCCCGTGAGTGCTGCGCTGTCGGGGCGAGCAGAGCGGGGATGCGTGGCTGCGAGCGGGAGGCTGCGGGGAGGGAGGGAAGGAGCAGCGCTGCCCGCTGCCGAAATTCCCGATTTGGTCGCAAAATCCGCGGTTTACGGCGTTTCCGCCTCCCCCGCGGTGGGCTCTGAGGGGCGCGGCTCCCGGGCAGTGGGTGCCGGTGCCCCGGGCCGGCTCCTGCGGCGTTTTCAGGTGGTTTTCCTGCGCCTGCTGATGATGCCGTGTGTCCGCGTGAGTCATTTGTCACAGCCGGCTGACGTCGCGCTGGGCTGGTGCTGGAGTAGTTTACAAGCGGTTTCCGAGAGCTCGGCCGTGTTACTACGAGTTTGCGCCTTGCTCTGCCGAGCCCGACGGCGCTGCGGCTTTGCCAGCTGCTGTTGGCCGCTTCTTGGAGCGTGGCATGAGCTAAGCGAGATTTCTTACTCCTGCAAGTCCAAGGGAACGGGTTAATTATTAATTTTAGGTGGAATTACGGGTGGTATCTGCGGAGCCTCGGTCCCATGGCTTCCCATCCCTGGCTCGCTCCTCCAGTGTTTGGCTGCCGAGGCCCTGGCACAGCGTGCCCAGAGGAGCTGTGGCTGCCCTTGGATCCTTGGAAATGTCCAAGGTTGAGGTGGACGGGGCTTGGAGCAGCCTGGGACAGTGGAAGGGCTTTGGTATAAGTTGCCCAGAGGAGCTGTGGCTGCCCCTGGATCCCTGGAAGTGCCTAGGGTTGAGGTGGACAGGGCTTGGAGCAGCCTGGGATAGTGGAAAGGCTTTGGTACAGGGTGCCCAGAGGAGCTGTGGCTGCCCCTGGATCCCTGGAAGTGCCCAGGGTTGAGGTGGACAGGGCTTGGAGCAACCTGCGACAGTGGAAGAGCCTCAGCACAGGGTGCCCAGAGGAGCTGTGGCTGCCCTTGGATCCTTGGAAGTGCCCAAGGTTGAGGTGGACAGGGCTTGGAGCAGCCTGGGACACTGGAAGGTGTCCCTGCCCATGGATAAGGGGGTTGGAATGATCCCTTAAATGTCCCTGGCCAGGATTTGGAGCCACCTGGGCTTGGAGGCCCTTTCCAACCCAAACCACTCTGTGATTTTCTGGGGCTGGAGGCAGAGCTTGTGAGCAGCCCTGGTGTGACAATGTCCCTGTTGTTTTTCCCAGCACGATGTTCCCGGCAGGCGGCAGCTCTGCCCCGGACCAGGAGCCCCTGCTGGAGGATGCCGTGGGGAGCGGCTACAGCCTGCAGAAGCCCAGGGACCGCTGGCACGGGGCCTACCTGATATTTTTCCTCCTGGGCATCGGGTCCCTCCTGCCCTGGAATTTCTTCATCACGGCCAAACACTACTGGAGGTACAAGCTGCAGAACTGCTCGGATGAGCCGGGGCAGGCAGCCTCAGACCTGCGGGTGAGTGCTGCTTTGGAGGCAGAAAAAAAATCACCTGTTCTCCTTCCTAACAGGCTCATTTTCTCCCCTCCATTTCCCCAGAAGGTAAGTGAACACCCTCTAGGGTCTCACCTCCTGCAAGGAAAGGTTTCTTTGGTATTTATTTACAACTAGCTGCAGGAAAGATGCTTCAAATCATCTTGGGGTCTGCCTTTTACCTGTATTTGGACTGCTAAATGTTAAGGTGAAGCTAAAGGAATAGGGCTTAGCCTTTCACAGGGCAATTTCTG
This sequence comes from Calcarius lapponicus, assembly GCA_039654755.1. Taxonomy (NCBI): domain Eukaryota; kingdom Metazoa; phylum Chordata; class Aves; order Passeriformes; family Fringillidae; genus Calcarius; species Calcarius lapponicus. Next base: position 12,455,262 of record CM077469.1, read on the forward strand.
CAGTACAAGGTGTGTTTGTGGTGATCTTTTTTGTGTCCTCCATGATGTGGCAGGTGTGCCATGAGTGTCTCCTTGCAGTGATCGACATCTGGCTCTGGCATATGGAGCAAGGAGCTTGGCATGGGCTGATGGATGAGGCAGCCTTGGGGTGGCAGGTTAATGGCCCCTCTCTGTCCCCAGAAAGGCTGCTCTCTCTCTTGCTCCTCCTGCCACAGCAACATTATTTCCCCAGCTGTGGGTTTGTTTCTTTGTGGCTTTGTGGAAAATGTTCTGGAGCACTGAGGCTGCGTCACATCCTCCTCTGGTGGCAGAGCTTGTTCAGGTGGTTTGGGCACTTTTTTGTTTTGATATAAACACAGGGCCATGTGTGGTGCCCATGTTCCCCCTCCAATTTCTCACTCCAGTACACCCACAGCTCTTTTAACTTTCATTGTTAAGTGTCAGCTGCTTTTTTGATGGAGAGGAAGTGCTTATACCAGGATGCTACAGGTGTGCTGCTGTAAAGCAAGAAACTGAATTAAACTGAGGTGCCCAAACTCCTGCAGTGCCTGAAGACCAGAATTCTGTGTCTGTGCCTGTGAGGGTGCTCAGAGAGGGGTGAAAGGTGCTTTGTCACCACATGGCGTGGTGTTCTTTCATATTTCCTGCATCCCACATGTTCCTTGCTGCCTCTACATCATGCTGGTCCTCTTGAGAAAAGCTGGGTTGAAGTAAAGTGATGCTGGTTTGGGGCTTTTAAGGCATCCTGGCAGCATGTTTGAAGTTAATGTGGGGTTAAACACTTCCATGATGGCACTGATCATCAGCCTTGGATGTAGGAGGAACAGGTCAGGTTTGCTTTGGGGTTTATTTTAAGGGCTCAGCAGAAAGGGAGAAGAACAAGGAATGTCCTGCAGTGCCAAAACTGAAAGCATATCTCTGAAGGGTGGGAAAACCCAAGGAGGGAGAAGAGTTGCCATTGCAGATGGATTAAAACCTAGCAAGCAGGAGAGAGGAGTATGGCACCTGGTCTCTTCCACTGGTCCAGGCATGGATTACATTTGCCACCCACCATTCTGCTGCTGCATTAAAAATGTGGCTCTTAAGCACTTGCCCAATTCTCTCCTTGCTGCTGGTGTGAGCCCATTTGCTGGGAATGAATGAATATTTCCCTGGGATGTACTTTGAGTACACTTCTGCTTGGTGCAAAGCATTAACAAGTCATTTTTCCTCCCCAGAAGCAAATTAACTTTTTAAGCAAGTTTACTGAGTATCCCCAGGATGGTCTGGAGGTTTGTTTTAAGTAGGTGGGTAAATAAGCTGCAGTTTTAGCAGCCAGCTTTGTGGTTTGCTTTGTCTTTTCTCCTGATTCATCATTTGGCCACAGAGCTTTGAGCCTCCTGCTTGGCTGAGCTGATGCCATAAGCACAGAGATTTAAGTCTCTGCCTATCTGGACCCTCTAGGAGTGATTATTGGATTTCCTGTTGCTTCCAGTGAGGCTCCTGATAGTGAAGAAGAGATGAACGTGCTTGTAAACTGATTAAAAATGATGCCAAGCTGTAAAAAATAATGAACTGTGCAGAGAAAACCTGCCAAGTGCCTTCTCCTGGTTGGATGTGATGAGACCCCATATCTGGAGCTGGATAAGTGCAGGAAATGAAAACCTGGTGTGAGAGGGGTGGACATGTAGGTCATCCTCCTCTTTGTGTGCATCACCCTACCTGCTGGCTGAGATTCCTGCAGCAAAAAAAATGGGATTAAGCCCCTCCAGGGGAGAGGGAGCAGACACATTTTGGTGGTGCACAGCACCATGGCAGCTATTTCTTTCACTCTTTACTTTTTTCCTTCTGTATTTATGCCCTTGATTTCGTGAAACAGCCCAAGGCTCTGGGAGGGCAAATCCCAGAATTCCCATTGCCCTGAGCAATTTGCAACATGGGCTACAACACTGCAAGGTGGACACCTACACTACAACTCCCTGTTGTGTCATATTCAAGACCTGAAATTCATGTGTTGTTCCCCCTACAACGTTTTTTACTTTGTTTTTTTCCCTGGCAGGACTATTTTGAGAGTTATATCTCCATTGCTTCCACCATACCCTCAGTGCTGTGCCTGATTGGAAACTTCTTGCTTGTCAACAAGTAAGTGTTGCTCTGATCCCAAGTACCCGAGCCACATTTCTCCCTGGCTTTGCTCCTGTCTTCTTTCCAGCTTCCCAGCTTAGGGGGAGACCATCCTGAGCTCAGCCTCCCTGTGCAACCAAAATTCCCCTCCTTGAGTTGCAGCCAGCTGAGATGAAGTGGGAGAAGCACCTTGTTCCACAAGTGCCTGCAGTTGGCTTGAGTAAATAAATTCTTTGGTTAATTGCTTGGAAACAGTCTTGCCTCCTAAAAATACCTTTATTGTCATCAGGGTTGACAAAAGCCAGGCTCATCCAGGTAGGAGCAGCACCTTACCTTGGTTTTACCAGGGCTTGAACTGGGATGAGAAATGGACCAGCTGCACCTTGTTGCAAGCTTGGCTTCAACCTCAAACAGCCTTCTGCCTTCATTTGTACCCTTCCTTATCCCACATCAAACTCCTGCATGCTTGCAGGCGTGGGTTTGCATGGCTGACCTCCAGATTCCAGCTCCTGCCTCACTGCTTCCTCATCTCCTCCCACCTCTCTTTATTTCCTTTACCCTTTCTGCCAGCACAGGAGCTGCCCTTATGCCATGTTTAACCTTCACACTGTGGTTTGAAGCCCAGCAGTGACTCCTTCCCTTGTGCCCAGGGTCGCTGCCAGCGTTCGGATCCTGTCGTCCCTCTTTGTCATGCTGGCTGTGTTCCTGGTGATCACGGTGCTGGTCAAGGTGGACACCTCCACCTGGACCACACCTTTCTTCACCCTCACTGTGGGCTGCGTGGCTGTGGTCAGCAGTGCCTCCACCGTCTTCTCCAGCAGCATCTTCGGCCTCAGCAGCTGCTTCCCCATGAGGAACCTGCAGGCTCTGCTCTCAGGTTGGCTGATCCCACTGGGATCGTGCTCTTGGACTTTCCCTGCTCGGCTCTGTGGTTTTCTCTCTGGGGGTTTTGTCATGTGGGGGTTGTTTTAGGAGCTTAACTTTGCCCTGATGATAAAGGGAAGTTGCTGAAGGAGAAACTTGCTCGGTCACATGAGCTTTGGTTTCTGCAAACAGCCATAAAGTGACCCTGGAGTGTTGCTGGGTGCAGGGAGAAAGGAGGGAAGGAGGTGACATCCCCCTGCCCTGTCATTTCCAGCTTTGGTTTCTGTAAACAGCTATAAAGTGACCCTGGAGTGTTGCTGGGTGCAGGGAGAAAGGAGGGAAGGAGGTGACATCCCCCTGCCCTGCCATTTCCAGCAGCTTTGCCTTGTCTGCTCCTTTCTGATCAGCGTTTCCATGAGTGATGAGGGGCAGCTTGGGAGCTGTGAGTGATGAGCTCCCTGGAGCATTGATCACATTATAAATGTGCTGTGGAATGCTTGACAAACCAAGAGGAGAAGGAGAGGGGGAAAAAATCAGGATGGTGAAATTTTTCCTGGGGCCAAGACAGGAGTGTTTTTAATGAGTTTATCTCTGAGAAGGAAAGCACCACCTCCCTGAGATGGCGTTCCTGCCGCTGGTGCCTTGAATCCCCATCTGGGGGAGTGCAGAAGGGAGGTTGATTATGTGTGTGCTGGTGGGAAGCCAAGTTTAGGCTTTGGGAAAGGTTTGGACTTTTTCTGAAGGACTGGGGAACTGCAAGCCCTGACCCTGTGTGCTGTGCTGTGTTGGAAAGGGTGCAGGGTGGCACCTGAGCTGTGGAGACAGAGAGGAGCTTGTTTGTGCAGCCAGCTGTGGGGCAGTGCTCCCTGGGGACCTGTGCGTGTCAGAAGAGGAGTTTCTGGGTTGCCCCTCTTGCTGTGTGTCCCTCACTGTGCCCACCTCTGTTGGCACACACAGGCCAGGCCATGGGTGGCACCATCAGCGCCGTGGCCTCTCTGATAGACCTGGCAGCGGCGGCCGATGTCACCGACAGCGCCCTGGCCTATTTCCTCACTGCTGACATCTTCATCGTCCTCTGCATCATGGTGTACCTGCTGCTGCCCAGGCTGGAGTACTCCAGGTGGGTGCCAGCCTGCCAGGGCCATCCCACAGAGGGATTGCAATGGGATTGCTGGGGGATCCATGGGATGTTCACCCTGCCCTGTCACCGCCGCCAGCTGTGCTTCCCCTTTCACCGAAACCGCAGGCTGAAACTGAGCTTCAGCCCAGTGCTGAGTTTCTGCCAAGCTTCCCCAGGGCCCCCCAGTGCTGCCTCTCCCAAAATGTGTGGAGTCAGCAGAGAGCCCTCACCCAGAGGCAGCCAGCCAGGAGTGTCCCCTTATCCTGTCTGCCACTTGGGTGAGTGTAGACCCCAGAGCCCCCAGGGGCCTGCGTGCAGTGTTCCCCTCTGTGAACACTGAGGCTGCAGAGAGATGGGGAGAGGGGATGCTGGGTGTGCAAGGGTCCCCTCCCTGGATGAGGGGGAAGCTGCAGGTGTGGTGGAGTGGTGTTTGTGGTGGGTCCCCAGCATAAGGTGAGAGGTGAGGAATCTGACTCCATGTTCTCAGAAGGCTGATTTATTATTTTATGTACTTACATTATATTAAAGAATACTATACTAAAACTATGCTAAAGAAAGAGAGCAAAGATACAGACAGAAGGCTTAACAAGAAGGAATAATAAAAACTCCTCACAGTCTGACACAGCTGATAGTGATTGGTCATTTAGTAAAAACAATTCACATGTTGGGATAAACAATCTCCAGAGCAGCAAACACAGGAGAAGCTGAGGCTTCTCATCTTCCCAGGAGAAGAAATCCTGGTGAGGGGATTTTTCAGAAAATATGCCAGTGAAAGTGGAGTTGCTGGGTCCAGCAGGCATACCTGTGTCTCCAGCTTCTCTCCAAAGCTCAGTTGCATTCCCCCATGCTTCCCTGTGTCTCTTTCTCCAGGTATTACCTGAGCAGGCAGAAGGAGAGCCCCTCTCTGGTCACCGTGCCCTCTGACAGCTCCATGGAGGACCAGGCAGAGCCAGGAGGCGCTGTGAGCTCCTCCTTCCTCACAAGAAGTGCTGGCATCCCCCCACTCCTCCCCATCCTGCAGAAGACTGCCCTCCTTGGCTTCTGCCTCTTCTATGTCTTCTTCATCTCCATCATCATCTTCCCTTCCCTCTCCTCCAACATCGAGTCTGTCAGCAAATCCTCGGGGAGCCCGTGGAGCACCAAGTACTTCACACCCCTCACCTGTTTCCTCCTGTACAACTTTGCTGACTGGTGTGGGAGGCAGGTCACTGCCTGGATCCAGGTGCCAGGCCCCAAGAGCAAACTGCTGCCTGCCCTTGTCCTCCTCAGAACCATCTTCCTCCCTCTCTTCATCCTCAGCAACTACCAGCCCCGGGCTCACATCCGGACCGTGCTGTTCAACAGGGACATCTACCCTGTGGTGTTCACAGCCCTGCTGGGGCTCAGCAATGGCTACCTGGGCACTCTGGTCATGGTCTACGGCCCCAAAATCGTGCCCAAAGAGCTGGCTGAGGCAGCAGGGGTGGTGATGTCCTTTTACCTGGTGCTGGGGCTGGCTGTGGGCTCTGCCTGTGCTGTTTTCGTGGTGCACCTCGTGTAGAGGGGGCAGCCAAAGAGAGGAGGATACCCTCAATTTGTGGTGCTGCTGTTGGGGATTTAGGGTTTGGGGTTTTTTCCCCAAAAGAAAAAAAGTGGTTTGGAGGCAGCCTGTCTGTCTGGGCAGAGAGGTAGATGCATCCAGGGGGGATGCAGAGCGAAGTTTTCCCTTCTGGGAAGGGGCATCCCTTGTGCTTGGGAAGGTTCTGTCAGATGTTGTTGCTCCCCAGTTGAATGGAGCAGGGACCAAAACAGCCTCATCTCCTCAGGGAAGCACCAGGGGCACCATCCCTTACCCATGTGAAGGGCTTTTAAACTGAACCCAGGGCTTTTGGGGGCACCTTGAGTTTTGGTGCTGCACTGTTCAGCCCTTCAGGGCTTAGGTGGTCTTAGGAAAAGTTCACCTCTCACTCAGCTGTGCTGGTGGTGTTGAACTAAAAGGGATTTGAGCCCTGGAGCACCTTCTCACAACTTAGGGAACAAATAGCAGCTGCCCCAGGGATTGGGGCACTTTTTTGCACAGATTTCATACAATCATTGCACAAAACAAAATTTTATATATATAAAGGGAAAATGCTCTGCTTGGAATTTTTCTTGCTTTAATTTTTCCACGTAAAATTGAACTGAGGGATCATCTGCCTCCTAGCATGGTGCCACCAGTGTTGGGGACTATTCCCTGGCCAAGCTGAGAGGAGCATTTTTCCTACTGTGACTGTGGTGTGACCCCCCCAAGGCAAGTGAAATGCTGAGTGAGCCTAACCTGAGTTTTTTAGGGTGTCTTCAGTCTGTGCTCTCTGTGAAAGCCAGGAGGAGATACGAGAGAGGCCCTGGTGTGAGGTTCACAGCAGAAATCTGGTTAATTCATATAGACAGGCACCATATGGCCTCCAGATGTTTTCAGAGGGGTGAGCTACTGTGACACCCAAAAAATATGGCCCACCCAAAGACAACTGGCTTTTAAAGTAATTTAAACTCCCATATGCCAGCACAGCCTGGACTAAATCCGATTACTGTATTTATTTTCTCAAATTGGCTGGATTTATGCTCTGGAAGAGGTGAAGTGATCAGCAAGGGTGTAAAGGCAGAGCTTGGCAGTGCAGTGATGCTCAGAGATGCTCTCTGTGGAAGTGGATTCCTTTAAGGCTGGCTTAGGAGCAGATGCTCCATTCCTGGATGCTCTCTCAGCACCTCCTGCTTGCCCAGGGAGTGGTGGAGCTGCTGGATGTGGGAGAACAGCCCCAGGGTGCCATGTGGGTGTGCTGGATATTGGGTTTTTACACAAATCCTTCCCTAAAGCAGCGTTTAGTTTGGGCCCCTTGGCAATGCACACACACAGAGTTTGCTTGATGGCTGATTTTTATCTTAACTTAAAATCCAGACCCAAGTGGGAAACGTATGGGGTGTGCAGTAGTGAGGGGCAGCTTTATGGGATGTATGGGCTCTTAACCCTGTCCCTTTGGTGGGCTTGGAGCCCTTTGGCCTCCAGGGACTGCCTTGACCATGCTGGGAGCCCCTCCTGGGGTTCAGAGCTCCCATCCCCTCCCTGGTGCTGGAATAATGCAGCAGTTGGTCAAAAAGCCCAACCCAGCCTGGTGCTGGCAACCAAAAATTCCCTTGGTGGCCTTCAGTGAGCCTCTCTTCACCCTGTGCATTTCCCCCCCCCCAATCCAAGGAATGATGGGATTTGGCTTGGTTTTTTACTGCTTTGCATCTCTGCTCCTCCTCTCCTTGTTACAGCCCAAATTCCTCTGGAGGGAGAGCTTAATTATCTGGTACTGTTGCTAATAAAGAGAATTCCTGATCCTGTGCAACTGCTGGTGTCTGGAATGATTTCTCTTGGAGGTGCACTGATGCATGCAGTTTCAGTTTGCACTTTTCCTTCTGGCCATCCCTGTCTCCCAGCTTGGATTGTGAACTCAGAAATCCTTGGCAAGGGCTGGGTGAAGGAGAAATCCTTGAATCCAAGAAATCCTTGGCAAGGGCTGGGTGAAGGAGCCCTGAGATCACTGCTTGGAGAGCTTTTCCAGTGGTGTGGAGAGCATTCCTGTGGCAGGGGGAGTGAGCAAAAAGGGGATTTATCCTTTGGTTTTGGTGGCATGCAGGTAAGGAAGGTTAATAAATGAGGAGAAAAATCAATGCAGATGCAAATTGGGTGAGAAGCTGGTGGGAATGCCATGATGTGGGGGGGGGGATGCAACCATGAGCTGTGGGTGATCCCCTGCAAAAGGAGAGGGATAATTTATAGGGAATTGCAGAGAACTGCAGGGAAGTGATGACAGTGCCTGGGAGAAGCCACATCTGCTGCTCAGCGTGGGCCATGCCAAGAAATTCAAGGTAAGGAAACCTTGGGGGGGATGAGGAAGGGAAATGGTGCTGGAGGGGTGGAATGAGGCTGCTGCATCTGGGATAAAATAAAAATGCAGCTGCATCTTGTGCCTGGGTGGGTTGAGTTGTGTCCCTGCCCATGGCAGCAGGGGTTTGGAGCTAGGTGATCATCACATTCCAACCCAAACTTATCCCCTGATCCTGGGATAAATTGGGATAAATGCATCTTGGACATCAAAAGCAGCCATGGAGCCCAGCTCCAAGGCTTAGAATGATCTAGCCAGGAGGAACAACTACTGCAGGGATCCAAACCTGTGGTGGTGGTTGAGGCTCCCCAGGACGAGGGAAGAGATGAGAATTTGACTCCATGTTTCAGAAGGCTGATTTATTCTTTTATGGTCTATATTTATATTAAAAGAAAGTTATATACTAAAGAATAGAAGAAAGGATTTAATCAGAAGGCTAGAAAGGAATGAATAATAAAATCTTGTGACTGACCAGAGAGTCTGACACAGCTGGACCATGGTTGGTCATCAAGTAAAAACAATTCACATGGAACCAAAGATGCACCTGTTGGTGAGCAACCTCCAAACCACATTCCAAGCAATCAGATAATTACTGTTTATATTTCTTTTCTGGGGCTTCTTAGGAGAAAGATCCTAGTGAAAGGATTTTCATAAAATACCACAGTGACACAAAAACTGCCTTCCAGTTCTCCAGGAGCTTTAGGAGAGGCAGCTGCTCCCCAGAGCTGAATTCCAGAGAGAGACCCTGGCTGTGGGAAGGGCTGGAGCTGAGCTGGGTCCATGGGGTCTCCCTCACCTGCCCAAAAATGCACTCCCAGATTTTGTTTCTGTGATCACCATCTCCTCAGCTGTAGGACACAAAATAAAATGACATGGACAATTGAACTTTTAAGGTGAAAAGAAGGGAAGTTTCATTTTTGATTTCAACATTTAGAGATTTTCAAAAACTCCAGTAGACTGGAGGATAACAGTGCTACTTCTCCAATAACACTAGACAAACCAACAGTTCACCAAAAAACAGTTCTTCTTCCAAAAAAGAATGTAACACAATAATTATTTACAAAAATATGCTTAAGAAAATTTGTTACAAGAATGTAAATGTAAGAAAACTGCCCCACAGTGCCTTTTCCAGCAGCCTTTGGAGCTCAATCCAGCTAGCCAGGGGGGAAAGGGAGCTGGGAGCTGGCAAAGCAGCACAGCAAAGGCAGCAGGGAGCAAGGGATGAAGGCACAAAGGGGAGGAGGTGCATCTGCTGCAGCTTCTGCTCAAAGGAGACCAACTGAGCCTGTGCCTGACCTGGGTTTGTCCCCCCTCATCTCCCTGCTGCAGGGCTGGACCAGATTTAGTGTTGGTGTTGGGGGCTTTGAAGCAAACAAATGTGCTGGAGGAAGAAAGGGAATTTTTGTCATGCAACTCTATATTTTTTATTCTGTGAGCTATACTCACATCAGTTGCAAGTGGCTTTCTCCAAAGCCTTGCCTGGGCTGTCCTCTGTCACCCTGATTTTTTTAGATTTTCTAAGCCTTCTGATGTTGACATTCTTGTAACAAACTTTCTCACACACTTTCTGTAAATAACTTTTTGTTTTGCATTCTTTTATGGAGGAGGAGAAATTTGATGGACTGTTGCTTTGTCCAGTGTCATTGGAGATGTCACAGACGTCTTTTATGACAAATCCTTTCCTTAGGATTTTTTTCTCCTGAGAAGCTGAGAGGCCTCAGGAACAAAATGTAAACAATGGTTATCTGCTGCTGTGGAATGCAACAGGTGCATCTGGGATTGGTCTCATGTGGTTGTTTCTAATTAATGGCCAATCACAGTCCAGCTGTCTGGACTGTCTCGGTCAGTCACAAGCCTTTGTTATCATTCTTTCTTTTTCTATCCTTAGCCAGCCTTCTGATGAAATCCTTTATTCTATTCTTTTAGTATAGTTTTGATGTAATATATATCATAAAATAATAAATCAAGACTTCTGAAACATGGAGGCAACATTCTCATCTCTTCCCTCATCCTTGGACCCCTGTGAACACGGTCATGTTGGAGAGGTGGCACTGTCACCCTCCAATCCATTTATAGAAAACTATAAATGTTGGAGTGAGAAAATAAACTTCTCTTTTCTTCGCCTTGAGAGCAGCAGTGTGGGTGCTCATGTAGTTTCATGTCCTGTAGTGAGTCCTCCCTCACTGGAGTGTCCCCAGGGTAGGCATGCTGTCCCTGTCCATCTGTGGCACCAAGCTTTGCTGGCAGAGCCTTTGGTGCAGTGCTGTGACCCCTGGGAGGTGGGAAGCACCTCTGAAACCACCTCAGCAGCACCTTGGTGGTGGCCAAAGAGCAGCAGGAACACGATGCTGTTCCATCTTTAAGGCTCCTTTCCCACCCAAACCATTCTGGGATTCCCTGAAACACAAGTGGCCACTGGGGGCTTGGGGCTGAGCTGATCCTGCCCCTCCACCCCCAGAGGAAAAACACAAACCCTGCCTTTGAAACCTTGCCAGCCAGCTGCAGGCTTGCCTGGCTGCTGTTCTCTCTTTTCCCCTGCTTTATGGAGTAATTTGTACTATATTTACACAGCAGTGATAAACAGTTTTTAAAATGGAAGCAAAGAAAAACGCTGCTGGATGAATTGTTACAAAAAAGCCCCGTTTGCCATTCCAGCAGGGGGAAAAAAAAGGGGATAAAAATCACCATCCTAGGGACATGCTGTTCATCAGATCTGGGTATTTTTTCCCTTGATTTGTGTGCCTAATGTGAGCAGAAGAAGTCGCAGATGCATGCTGAATTCTGCAGGGAACATATGCATGCATTTAAATCATTTACAGCATTTACTGGTGCAATTGTAAAGCACATTATTTTTCTGCATTTGTAATTAGGCTCCAAACAGATGGTGAAGGACTGTAGCTCCTGATTAGACAGCCTTGTGCTCTGTTGGACGGCGCTGCAAGAACAAACCGAGATGAGAAACTTTTCCTCCTCATTTATCACGCCGGGGCGGGGGAGTGCAGGAGCTGGGGCTGCCTGGGTGTGAATTCCTGGAGCATTCCTGGGCAGAGCTGTGCCAGCCATCCCCCTGCTGATGGATGGGGCACCCAGACTCCTTTCCCACCCTGGGACACCTAGCAGGGTAGGATGGAGCTGCTGTGACAAACACCTCAGGAATGAGGCAGGAGTGGGAGCTGAGAAGGGTTTTTAAAGCTGGAGTGACTCTGTCAGAGGAGTGATCCCACCTGCGTGGTCTGGGGAGAGCTTTCCTCCTCTCCTGGGGCCAACCTTGAACCTTCAGCAGCACCTCAGGCTCTGCACTTCTTCCTCATGGTGCTTCAGGTTTTAGTTTTTATATTTTTCAGATTCTGTGCTGCTTTAGTGTGTGGGTCTGGGCTTCATGTCAGGGGATGGTGAGCTCTGTGCACAGAGCAGGGAGACAAAACAATTCCTGCTCCAGCTGGGCACCAAGGACAAATAACCCAAATCTCAGCCCAGGAGCACAAACACCGTGGGCTGGAGAGAGAAAAACAAGCAGGGTGGGACTGCATGGGCTGGAGCTGGAATGGGACAATGAACTGCAAGATGCAAATGGAGCAGAACTGATCAAAGTGAGAGACCCTGTGAGCGCATGTGCATTTTGTGACCATTTTGGTTCATTTTGGGTTCATTTTGTGACCATTTTGGTTCATCTTGGGTGCAGCCCTGGCTGGGCTCTTGTGCTGCCCAAGGTGGATCCATAGAGGAGATCCTTTTAGTAAATCCCTGCTTTATTCTGTCACTCTGTCTGGCCTCTGTTCTAGGTCAGGCATCTCCAGCACTTACCCTCCTTCCAGCAGTCCAGGAGTCCCCCTTGCTCTTGTCACCCCTGTCCCCTACTCACACAGGGGACAATTTGCCTGATGTTATTTGCCCTTCTTCTTGCAGCTTCTTGTTTTCCTGGCTTGCCTCCTGAAATCACAAAGGTAAAATGGGTTAAATGGAAATCACCTGATCAAAGTGGGTTAAACGAGAGGAGAGCAAGGCACAAGAGGAGCGCGGTGTCAGTGTGAGACCGTGGGTGAGCAGCACAGGAGCCCCCCGGGATTCCCTTGCCCAAAGTTCCTTTGTGCTGGTCCCCCACAGACTGTGGAGAGGGGTGGTCACCTTCCCTCGTGTTTTTATCTTGAATTTCACTGTCTCAGCAGTGAGGTTATCACAGGTTTAAGGCCAGGGCTGGCCAGCAGGGAGCTCATCCTCCTGCTGGCACAGCCCCCTGGTGATCCCTGACCCCAAACAGGGACCAAGCAGCCCCAAGGGCACTGCAGGGAAGGTGGCTGTAAAAAATGCCAATCAATTGGGTTTTTTAAATTTTAAAAATTTAATAGTAATAAAATGGTTATAAAAAGAGTAATATAATCAGAATAATAAAATTTTGGACAATTAGGATTAGGACAATATGAGACAATAGAAACAAAGAGTTACAGACAGTCCAGGTACCTCTTTCTGGGAAAAATAAGCCTGAAAAAGGCCCCACATTAACAGAGGATTAACCCTTAAAAGCAACAGCCTGTTGCATATTCCTACACCTCATCCATGATGCATCAATTCCATTCAAACACAGGATTCTGTCTGGGCAGTGTCAGCTTCTTCCTCTGAATCCTAAGGGCATTTTCAGGGCTAAGCAAGGCAGAAAAAACTCAATAATGGAGCAATAAATTCTCTTTCTCTGAAAGATTCAGGTGTCCTGTGGCTGCTATCTCGCTGCTTTCTTTTTTTAAAAAAATGTATCTTATATAGCACAGTTTCTATTTTAACATTTTGTTATAACCTAAAACTACATTTAACACACTACTTAAGAGAATTAATGCAGCATAACTTCCTAACATAACACATGCAACATTCATTTGAATATTTGCAGAAAGCCAATCACAAACCACACATTTTCACAGTGGCTCAGCCGAGGGCATGGTGGCAGGGGAAGGGGAAGCGGGCAAGGCTGTGCTGTGGATTCTCTCTCTGTGCCTGTAGATGGCACCTTCTCCTCTGCTGAGGAAGAAAGAATCAACCTAAAGAGGGGAGGGAGCAATCCCAAGCTTGGAGGGGAAAGGTGCTTCGGGTGTGTGGCACCAAGTGACTCAGGGTGGCCCCACAGGTGTCCCCTCGCTGTGGATTTTGATCCTGGATGATCACTGAACCCTCTCCAAGTGTATAGGAAATCACAAGGGCTCAGTGAAAAGCGCTTCCAGCTGCACAGGGAGTTGCTCCAAAGGGTTTTTTTTTTACCCCCATTCACCCATTGTGGCCCTAACAAGCCCAGCCTGGGGCTGCAGGGTGCTCTCGGTGCCTCTGAGAGGGGACAGATCCTTCTGGCCCCACCTGGGGACAATTCTGCAAGGTCTGGGCTGAAAAGGTGAGCCCATTTTCTGCCCTTCCTGCTGTCTCCATGAGATCCCCTCACAGAGATGCAATTCGAAACCCAGCACTTCTCTATTTCTAAAGAAAAAAGTAAAAAAAAGCAGAACCAACCCAGCTGCTCTTTCTGTTCTTTTCTTCTTCAAACAGAGAATTCCAGCACTCCCTTAACTTTGCCTGGCTTTCTCACTGGCCTCCTTCACTCAGAAATTCCTAAAAAAAACCCAGTGTGATCCTAATATTGGCCCTAAAATTCTGTGTGAAATGGACCTGGAAATTAATTTCACACTGGAAAAGCCAGCTCAGTGTCAGCCACAGCGCAGGTGGTGGAAAAGAAAGCTCCAAGATGGCTCTAGAAATGAATTCTGTGACTTGGATGAGAGGGAGCTGCCACCATCCCAACCCACACTGCACCTGGAATGCTGTGGGAGAGGGAGGATGCCACCATTCCCCTGGGGCTTGTGGTCTGGGGGGACAAAATCACCCCAAAAAGTGAGAGCAGGGGGCATGGGCTGCTTTTTCCTGAGCACATAAACAGCCCTGCACTTTTACACAGGTCTTAGTCACTGAAAAATAAAAATAAAAAAAAAAAAGGATGTGGTTTGGGAAAGCACTTCCAGGGACTCTTCTGGGAGACTCCTGTGTGAAGCACAGCATCTCATGGGCTGGTTGTCCATGCAGAGCCTGGAGGCCGTGGCAGAACGCGCTCCATGGCAAGCAGAGCTAATTCAGTGCCTTAGCAGGGCAGGATTGTGCACATTTCTGTGTTTTACCTGCTTTCCGTGTGATATTTCATCTGTTTAGAGCCAAATGGCGATCCCAGCTCTCACAGGCAGAGCAGTGAGGCACCGTGGGGAGAGCTGGATGAGGGAATGTTCCGAGGCTGGGTGGGAAATGAGAGGGGGAGAAACCCTGCAGAACAATTTCAAGGTTGAGTGAGTGGTGCCAGGAGGCTGTGAAAGGCTCTGCTGAGCTGCTCTGTGCTCACAGGCAGCGTGGAGAAGGGAGGTCACGGGATCTGCCTCCAAAAAAATCAGGTTTCCCTGTGATGAGTGTGTGGAGAAAGGCTGGGATGGCAGGGAGGGTGTCCCTGCTTTGGGCTCGGTGCTGTGATCCCTGCTCACAAAGCATCACTTTCTTCTGCTGCCCTTTTTCCCCAGCCCTGAGCCTGTGGAAAGGCACATTTCCCACGGGCTGGGGCTCAGAGCACCGTGGATTTCTCCAGCCTGGAGCTGGGGAGCAGCAGCTCAGTGAGCTGCTCTGAGCTCCAGCCTGCACACCGCCCTGCCTGATTGAAACCAGCCCTGACAGGCAGGGGCAGAGCACAAGATACTGAATTCCTGGGTGGTTTGTGAGCCTGGGCACTGAAATCCCCCAAACCTTCCTCTCTTCTTCAATGGGAAATGCTGCAGCCTGTATTCCATCAGGAATGGGAACTGGGAGCCCAGCCTTGTAAAACATCCTCAGACCAGTTAGGATGTGCACAGAAATCCATGAAACCAAGGCACAGGGAGCTAGCAGAAGAGCAGAGCACAAGATACTGAATTCCTGGGTGGTTTGTGAGCCTGGGCACTGAAATCCCCCTTGATGGGAAAGGCTGCAGCCTGTATTCCATCAGGAATGGGAACTGGGAGCCCAGCCTTGTAAAACATCCTCAGACCAGTCAGGATGTGAGCAGAAATCCATGAAGCCAAGGCACAGGGAGCTAGCAAAAAGCAGAGCCCAAGATATTGAATTCCTGTGGGTTTTGTGAGCCTGGGCACTGAAATCCCCCTTGATGGGGAAGGCTGCAGCCTGTATTCCATCAGGACTGGGAGCCCAGGCCAGAAGGAGCTCAGCCTTGTTAGGACTGGTTTATGAAAAACATCCTCAAACCAGTCAGGATGTGCACAGAAATGCATGAAGCCAAGGCACAGGGACCTATCAAAAAGCAGAGCACAAGATACTGAATTCCTGTGTGGTTTGTGAGCCTGGGCACTGAAATCCCCCAAACCTTTCTCTCCCCTTCAATGGGAAAGGCTGCAGCCTGAACTCCATCAGGAATGGGACTGGGAGCCCAGGTTAGGGAAAGCTCAGCCTTGTTAGTGCTGGCTTATGTAAAACATCCTCAGACCAGTCAGGATGTGAGCAGAAATCCATGGTGTGAAGCCAAGGCACAGGAACCTGCCACAGGAGAGGTGTGCACCTTTTTAAATAAAAATCCTGACCTGAATTTATCAGCAGAAGCCCTAAGTGAGACATCACCTGTGCAAAGTCACAAGAGCTGCAGGCACCAAGCCTGACACACATCTGCACCCGTGGTTTGCTTTGGTTCCTCCCTTTTTTGCCATTTTTTTCCCTCCTTAACTCCCTGACTTTGTGGGGTGAGCACGGCATGAGGACGAAGAGGGCAAGGAAGGGATGAAGAGTCCAGGGGAGACAGAACCCCCCCAGACCAGGGTGCTCAGAGCCCCCAGGCAGGTCACACCTGCCCCCTTTGCACTCCTGGTGACCCCAAGGACGGTGCCAGGTTCCTGAAGGAGCCTGAGCCAGCCAGGTGTGATGGGAGGGAATCACCTGCCAGCACCTGAATGAGCTGCAGAGAGCTCCCTGCATCCAGGGCCTGGGGGGTTTAGCCCCAAAGCAGCAGCAGCTGGGCCAGCTTTGGTGGGCAGTGCCCCCAGTTTAGGGAGGACCAGGAGCAGGAGCAGATCTGTGCCCAATTCCAGCCAATCAGCCCCAGAGCTGTGCTAATGGCATCATTTGAAGAATTAAGGCTTAATTACCCCCCTCCTGCTGCTGCGAGGGGTATTTGCCTACTTGTTCTGCGGGAGGTGAGTGGAGGGGAAGGGTCCCTGCATCCCTGGGGCCCCCTGGTCCCGTGGAAGGTGTCCCTGGCCATGGCAGGGGGGTGGAATGAGGTGGTTTTTGATGTCCCATCCAAGCCAAACCATTCTGGGATTCCCAGGCAAGGCTCCAGGGTGGGCTTGAACAGCATAAATTGTGCTTGTTTAGCATTTTAGTCACAAATGGTTGTGATGGGGTGGTAAAGCTCCCAAAGCCCTGCCCCTTCCTGGCATCCAGGAATGTGGGGTCACCCCCTGGGCGTGAGGCTCGGTGTCACTGCAGGTGCATTTTGTGGCTTTGCCCCTTCCGAGGAGGCAGGAAATGGGGTGAAACGGGGGCATTTGGCCATTTTCCCAAAAGCTGCTGGTGGGGAGGGCTTGGAATGGGGAGGATCGATGGGGGATCATGTCTCGGCAGCACGGCAGGTGACAGGCTCCGGGGGAGCAGCAGCTGGGCAGGACCCTCCCTCCGTCCGTCCGTCCATCCATCCATCCGTGCGGCTCTCCTGGCAGCCGTGCCCGGATCGCTTTCCCCCCGCTCATCCATGATTTATTTCCCTGCTCCGAGCCCTGCCAGCTGCTCCCGCGCACAGGTCAGAGAAACAATATTAACAACAAAATTAAAAAAAAAAAATCCTAAAAAAAAAAAAGAAAGAAAACACAAAGAGAATGGAAACGCACCGAGGCGGAGTTAAACTTTCCGTACCCAGCGCTGCTCGGGCTGAAGTTGGGTTTGGGCAGGCGGGGGCAGCCCGGGATTTGGGGGGCTCGGGGGGATTCTGGGGGGCTGGGAGGGGTCGGGATGGGGGGGAAGAAGGAGCTGGTGCCGAGATGCCGGTGCCGAGATGCCGGTGCTGAGATGCCGGTACCTGGGCGAGGGGCGCTGCGCCGCCCGCGTCAGCGCCTCCCTCCCTCCCTCCCCTTCCTCCTCCTCCTCCTCCTCCTCCTCCTCCCGCGGCTCACGCAGGGCGCAGGGGGGGCATGGGGGGTCGCCGCTGACACCGGGCTCCGAGACATCCACGGCAGGTAAAGCCCCGCCGCTTCTCCTCGCTCCTCGGGCTCCATTCAGCCGGGTGGGATGCGGGATGCGGGGGATGAAGGCATCACCCCCTGCCCTTCCCTTCCCTTCCCAGGGCGCTTCTTGCCGGCTTCCCCCTTCCCAAACCTTCCCGCTTTGCTTCCAGCCGCAAACATCCTCTCAGGGATCGAGCCGTGCTCTCGCTGTTGTTATTTCGGGCGGGGGGTCTCGCTCGGCGCCGCGGTTTCCTTTGCCAGGGGAGCCCAACCTTGGTCGCCTTTTCCCCGAAAATCCCGCTGTGGATGAGCGCTGGTGCCCGCTGTCCTGCCCCCATGCCCGGCTCCCCTCTGGAGTTCGGGCTGCTGGGAAAGCTGCAAAGTTTCTGGGACGAGCGGGGCTGGAACTTCGTCCCGGCCGCGGGGGCTGAGCCGCAGTGCCAGCGGTGGGATTTTCAAATCCCCTCCCAGCATCGCAGGGATGGGAGGCAAAGCCTTGCCGAGCGCCAAACTTGCCCTGAGAATTCCGAGAAAACACTTTATTCTATTTTTTTCACTCCCTCTGATTCTTTACTTGCTGCAACCCTCTAAACCTGCAGTCCTTCTTTAAATTCCACCTCAAATCGCCTCTCCCAGCCATCAGCTGGAGGGATGCCGGAACGGGACGTTCCCTGTGCTGATGTGCGTTTTCTTTGTTGTTGGTTTGGGGTTTTCCCCTTGTTATTCTCCCTTTTCTTTTCCCTTTTTTCCCCCTTGGCAGCGCTGGCTGCTCGCACCGAGCCCGGCGCCTTCCCGGGATCTCCCCGGAGCATCCTGCAGGAGCCCGGGATGCTCTGTGCATGTGGGATAGAGCTGCTGCATTGAAACGCTGCAATTTTAATATTTTTTGTGGGGGGTGGGAGCCGGGGATGAAGCATTCCCGTGGGATTTGTGGAAATCCAGCTGGTTGTTTCAGCAGAGCGAGTTTTACCTTTGTCTCTCCTTCCCTCCCGTCCTGGGGAAGGAGGGGAGGAGAAAATCGCTGTGCAGTTCCATTTTTCCTTCACCACCCCGTTCCCTCCTTCCACTCCCAGCACAAAAAGCTTTCTTGTTTCTGAAGGACTCATGAAAAATACAATGTTTTAAAGAGCAACTTGCAAAACGCTATCTTTGCGGGAAAGTGTAAAAACTGACGCCGTCCCTTCTTTTATTTTATTTTTATTATTTATTTATTTATGCTTTTTTTTGGTGATAAGTGGGAGCAAGAATGTTTGGATGGAGGTGGGAGCTGTGGAGCTTGGCTGGCTGAGCCTGGGGAGGGCTCCCTGTCCCTTTTCTCAAGGAGCATCCCCGGGATGCAGCACCAGAACCATTCCAGCTGCAATCCCTCATCTCCAGAGGGGATGCCCAGGGCAGGGCAGCTCCTCTGGGCAAGGAAAAAAGGGCAATCCTGCAAATCCTGAAATCCTGCCATGCTGAAATCCTGCCATCCATCCTGCCCTGAGCAGCTGGGGGTGAAAGCACCTCCTAACAAGGATTCCCTTCATGAAGAAGTTTCTTAGGTGCCCTGCACAGATGGTCTGGAGCAGGGATTATTTTTGAGTTTAAGAAGCTTTTAGGGTATGGGGTTGGCTGGGTGAGGGGGCTGCCCTGTGGCCTCTTGTTAGGGTGAGAAATGTCCCAGCTGCTCGCAGCCAGGCTGACTGAGCTGCAGCATGAACAGTTCCATGAGCAACCCAAAACTTCCCTGCTTTTCCCCACTACGCCATCCTGCTTCCTCCAGTCAGACTTCTAATTAATGTTGCAAGAAAAGTAGGATTATTTGGGGTTTTTTTGTGCCCCAGCACCCGCAAAATTCCTACCTTTGTGCTGATGTTGTCATCTGACTCCATTTCAGGGTGTAGAAATGGGGAAAACTGGGAATTCCAATGGTTAGGATCCAAATCTTGCAGATATCCTGGATCTTGCCAGGGGTTTGGGCAGGGCTGGGCATTTATCCATGGGCTTGATGTTTCACTGTGGGCAGGAGATACTTGTTCATGGCCTTCCTCCAATAGGACTTCTAATATTGTTGCAAGAAAAATAGGGCTATTTTGGGGTTTTTGTGGCCCAGCACCTACAGCCTTTGTGCTGGTGTTGTTATCTGACTCCATTTCAGGGTGTAGAAATGGGGAAAACTGGGAATTCCAATGGTTAAGACCCAAATCTTGCAGGTATCCTGGATCTTGCCAGGGGTTTGGGGAAGACCAGGGGCTGGGGTAGCATTTATCCTGTTTCAATATGGGCAGGAGATGTTTGTTCATGGGCTTCCTCCAGTAAGACTTCTAATAATGTTGCAGG